>JAUCMT010000114.1:18193081-18222823 GCA_032357475.1 Enteromius thamalakanensis
TTTCTTAATGCCTGTTGAACATAACAGAGACATTTTATGATTATTACAATAAATTTCTTACCTAATGCTCCTTTAAGTATATAATTGAACTTGGTAATGTATATGTGCTCAGAATAGCTAAGATACCAAATTCTTCAACCTAAATACACAAACAAACTCATTTTCTCACTGGAAGACAGAAGTAATCCCCTACACTCACGTACACCTTTCTCTGTTTATCACACACTTGCAGTCTGTTCCTGTTTCTGTCAAGCTCATGTCTCAATGGGGTATTAATGGCCTGGGAAAGACTTCAATAGAATGAGACATGTTCCCCTGTGATAGGCTGACTGAAAACCATCTTTGATTATCTCTCCCTAGATTAGCCTTCTCTTGTACGCCGGAACTTTCTCGTCGTTTCATAATCGCTTACATACAAAATATGTCTGCTAATATACCCAGCTCACATTAAATAAAGAAAACCAGCTCTATATAGCTTTGTGGGCTGTGTAAGGCAGCATTACACACAATATGCAGAAAAGGCCATAAAAGAATACATTGTCAGTTGAGGAATATGTTGACTGCAAATATATATTTTCACTTTCTTATGAAAATAATATATTAATTATAAATGTATTTTAAAAAATGATATTGTATTTTAGTAAATAATATAAAAATATTTATGTAAAATAATAATAGTTTTAACTTTTATTCAAATATACATTTTTTAAAGTAACCTTATTATGGTTTATGAAAGGTTCATATTTTGGTTTTGGGAGTCCCAAACAAAAGGTTGACATGCATGCAAAGTCAAAAAACACTCATTTTCTTATAATACGCATTTATTTTTAACAAACCGTTTTAATAATTTAAAGTCAACTCTTTCTTTGCGAGATGATATCTTTATTCACGGTGCACTTTCAGATTTAATTTCATTCACTTAGAGCTATGTTGCACACTGTGTAACATAAATCCATAATAGGGACACTTTAAATATTTAAAATATCCATCTATATAATTTATAAATATATTACATAAATAAATGCACAAAAATAAAAATTTAATCATATAATTATTATTTTACACTAGGAACAAGCTCAATATTCTTTACTACTGTTCTGTTGCTAAACATGCAAATATATACTATATCTTGGCTAGATAGGGTAGGATAATGAAGGCCAGTAAAGGGACTCAGAAATGTACTTAATGCATCACCATCACATAAACCTTGCATCTAATGTCATCTTAAAAGGTTAAGTAAGATGACAAGAAAACAACATTTATCCCTGCAAGAGAAAACCTTTTAATTTTATTATAGGTCTGCTATTACTTACTGGTCTTGACAGTAATATAGTTTTTGTTTTTGAAGGCACCAAAAATTACTCATTAAACCATGTTAATTAAAAGCTGTACGTCTGTATCAGATTTGCTGGTTCTGTTTATTTTCATAGGTGATTTACACATTATGAAAGAAGCTCTATTATGCATTATGTAAGTGCTCACATTTCTGGAGGTGGCAGATAGTTCTTGTAAGTCAATTAAAGGTGTATGCTGTAGGCGTTTTATTTAGAATACCACGCATAAATTGTCTGTTCTACCTGACCGTTATCACTCGAGGGTTTTGAGAAATCAGACCTGTCTTTGTGTCTCTGCGAACAGCAATGCATAGTCAGGATGGAGGCCTGTGCGGTTTGTTTGTTGTTTGTTTTTTTAGCTGAAAATACAAAAACCCTCTATGTTTTGGGGTTGTCTCTGGAGGTTTTAGGGAATGTGGATGAAGTTAGCCAGGTAAAATCTCTTGTAGAACCTTATTTGACAAATTTTGAGAGTGCCATGTGTTTGTTTGCAACGATTCAGCTGTCAGCAGTTTAATACACGCGCTGGAAAGCGCAGTAGTGTTTCTGTGAAAAAGATATGTGTAAAGTTAGACTGGAGTGTTAAATGTTAGCCGATGCATCATGTGAACTAACAAACAAATGACTGACACAGTAGTCCATATGTTCACATTTAATACTAACTCAACCTGCTACTCAGTGAGATTCAATGAGAGGAAAAAAGCCAGCAGTGTTAGAAGCACCAGGTCTCCCCGGGTTTTGTTGTCCTTGGGCACTGCAGATGCCAAAAAAGAAACCGTGAGCCCAGCCCAGTTGATAGAGATAGCACAGTACTGAGACAGTATAGTATTGACATATTGTCTCTAGAGACACTCAGTACAGGGCAACAAGGGCCGATTGTGAACATGAACCTCTGCCGACTCAGTCTTTCTTAATTTGTTACGTGTTGGTTTAACAATGCTATATAGCACAGTATCAATACTCTGTACATGTGTATGCTTTTGTCTTTTATATTGTAGTGATCACATGTATAGCATGTAACGGTACTACGGTACTTTGTAGATAAAGGTAATAGTATATTTGGTATATTATATAGTATATTTATTGCTACATTTATAAGATGTCCTAAAAATTTTATTTTTCTTTACTAACACTTTATATAATAATCCTATAAATTGCATGCAATTATGTGTATATGTGTGTATTCCAGTGTTTCTTTTTTGGGGGCAAAAAAAAAAAAAAAATATATATATATATATATATATATATATACTGTATATAGTGCTGTCAAGCGATTAATTGCATCCAACATGAAAGTTTTTGTTTGGAAAAATTAATCATTGAACGAATCGTTATAGAATCAATGAACAAATAAGGTCAAATTAAATGCATATTATAATAAAATGAAAGTGTTTTAGACCTGTTTTGGTATTCTTAAAACAAAAATATGAATTTTTTTTAACCCTTAATACACACTCTTACAGGATTTTTTTTGAAGATATTTACGTTTATGCATTTATATTCTTATCTATATCTTCCACTATGAATGAGATTAATTGCGATTAATATATATATATATATATATATATACAGAGAGAGATCTTTTTTTACAAAAATAAGTAAAACGCAAGAATGTGTTCTGTTATCTATGCAGTTTGAAACTCTTTGAATTTCAAAATTACTATGACCTTGTATATAGAATTCAGAAATCTGAATGAATGCATGTTGCAGAGTGTATAGGACGTACGATGAAACTGTAGGAAGAACTGCAAAAGAATTAATAGACATTGTATTGATCTAAGTCATCTTCCAGATGTAAGCACTTACAAGGTAAGTGACTATGTAGAATGGGTCAGTGCCTATATGTATAATGTATTAATCATTAGGAGATGGGAACAGGTGCATTAATATGATTCATTACAGTACCTAAGGATCAAGACTGCGACGGGAAATGAATCATGAATAATCTACCAAGAATATTATACACTTATATTTCCCCCAAAATTCCATTAGCTCCACTCAAGGATTACAAGCAAACACTAGAGAGAAAGGTGGTATTTCATACACGATATGGTATTTCTGAGTCTCCTATGCATGCTGGTCAAACTTGCAAGTTTCAATAAGGAAATCAATATAAGCTTCATTATGTACTCACTGCACACTACATACTCTTACTTCAACACAGAGACACAAGCCATTGCCCTGGAAACTGATGGAGTTTGCCATGGCAACAGAGGCTCTGCTGCCAATTGTGTAGGTGAATGGGAATGCTGTGATTAGGGATGGATTAACATTTACTGTATGTACCCTTACGAGAGTTAAACAATGCATCGTTTTTAAATAGCTGTTATGTTACTTTTGCTTATGGATCAAAGAGCCCTCATTCAGTGTACAGGGAAGTAACTAGAAAGCTTTGATTGTGCTATCTAAATTCATGCCTAATAAGGCTAATGAACACATGATGATTGTAAAGAAGCAGAATTCCCAGTTCTGCAATGCACAGGTCAAACCGTCAGGCTTAATGCCAGTGCCTTTAGTTGAAAGGAAGAGTTATAAATTTACAAACATGCATGGCTTTTTTTTCTGTGGAGGAATTCTGAAGATTTCTTTTCCATGCAATACAATTAAATCATCATTATTCAAAGATAATACTGATTCATTTTGATAACCAGATCAACTAATTCTCCTGAACTTTTTTTTTTGTCTGCGAGGCAGACCTCACTTTTTTGCTCGTGAACTTTCATGGCAAGTAAAATTCTGTTATTTTTAATGGCTCCCAAAGGCTTGTGCATGAGTCATATGCACAATTTCTGGATATTTTAATAAGTCATTTTCTGTTAATATTTAGTTGCATGGACAAGACTGACAATCACAGTCTTCAGAATGTCTCAGATGATTTCACAGATGAAAAAAAAAACTCAAACGGTTTTTGAATTACATGATAGTAAGTATATCATGAAAAAAAAAAAATCATATTTATATGATTTCTTTAACTGTAGCACAAACCTGTTCTTTAATGTCAAAGCCAGACACGCTGCTCCAGAAAAGTCGCTTCTGTTCAAGCCGAGACACTGACAAGAGACTCTTGTATTTCTGACTTGCGGCATGTTTTTGGTAGCTGTGCGCAGGAGCCAAAAGGCCGAGACATAGCCAAGCTTGAAAGCAGCCTTTTGATTCATAACTATTTTGCACAGATAAGCTATTGGTGGATGATGGTAGAGCTCTGCAGTCACATCTCATTTCAACAACTTTCATTGATGGGTCTGAAAAAATAATTACACTTCTCTATTCATTAGATTCCAAGACTGCCTAGCCTCCTAAATGCTACAAATCACCTCCTAATGAGCTTTAATTAAAGAATGATTAATTATATATGCAGAAATTTGGGCTGTTATTAATAAGATGGGGTCCAAGCTTCAAACAATGTCATCTACTTAAATAAGAAAACACCACATTTTTAATGGCACCAGTTTAATGTGTTATTCTTTAGGAGATTATATCTTCCCCCAGAAGTGTCCGGTTCAACAACGAAGGACACTTTACTGACCCACTTTCATAAATAAGGGGAATGAGATGCGACAGAAAGGCGATTAGGCCTGATTGCACAATAACGAGCCACATGGCTTCTAGCGTTTAGATGCAAAGCTCACCAAGCATTAGATGATTCATATCACACTGTTGTGATTCATGAGTGTGTGATTCACAAGAAAAAGTTCACATCATAACTTCCATGTCAGGTAATTAGGCGATCTTAACCGCAGCAAACCACAGGGTAAGACCTGTGTACCACGATGGGCTTCGTGAAGCCGCTGCCGAGGGCTGAGCAAAAACTGCAGGACATCTTCTAATAATACAAGGGCGTTCAAGTTACATGTCAAAATAATTAATTGTGGTAATAATAACAATGCATAATTACAGGCTGTTTTGCAAAACGATTTCATATTATGCGCATGTTGTTCATAACTTACTCAGAGCTTACAAAAGTACAATGTGTCACAGACTCTAATGTAAAATTAGATGCTGTACTGAGCTAGTTTAAAGATATTCCATATATTGGGCACATTTTCTGCATTTATAATGATAGGACAAGGAATTTATTGAATTTAATTTGAAATAATTTCTGCAAATTCAGGGAAATGAAGTCCATCCTTGTCTAAGTTTTAAACTACTGTTTAAAAAAAGACACTTGGATCAATATTGCCAACATGGGTTGACTTGCTAAAATTCCCTCATCCAGGAAAGATTTACAAAAAGACTCAAAAGATCTCTGAAACAAAAACCACTGGTTTTTCAAGCCTTTGATATTGTCAGTATTGTATCAGAAAGTAGCATAACTGCTGTGAATTCTGCTTATTTATTTATTTTTAAATTTTATTCTTGAGCCAAAGAGTCAGTATTGGATCAAGAAGAAAAAAGAGAATCCAGTACACAACAACACAATGAGAATGGCTAAAGAAGCAGCTAAATTAATGTTTTAAAATGCCACCATCAAGGTCTAGAGCTAAATACAGTGAAGCTTACCAAAACTTTCTCCACTATTTGTCCACCACGAAAAGTACATCACTAAATACTGTAAAACCTCAACATTTGTGTACAATCTTGTCATTATATTAAAAAGTATGCACACAGAAGTATTGATTTGGACATTATTTACTCACTCTAATGTATATGGATTTAAAATATCTTCTTTTATGTTCCACAGAAGCAAATAATGTATACAGGTTTGCAAAGATAATGCAAGTGAGTAGGTTACTCTTTCTGGAACTTACATCATTGCGCAAGGTGGCGACAAACTTGTGTTTGATTGAGTGCGCAATAGAGTCACTGATTCGACTGATTCAAACAGTGATTCATTTAGTACTAATGTATGTCAGTCTGTTTGCAACGGTTGTATTCAAAATACAGATGTGAATGAAATTTAAATTACACACTTACATTCGTGCTTACATAAATGTTTTATAGAAGTAGGCCTATCGCTTGCTGTTTAAAAAGTGTTCTCTAACTAGTATTATATTTCATTTCATTAATTCAAGATTTTAGAAATCCAAAAATAGTATTTCAACTGTGGTTAAATCTGAATTTGAAACTGTATGTAATATTTACAGTGTGTTGTTCTTCTTATAATTGATCACTTTCAGAGGTGTACAAATGGTGTTTCGTTGTACCTGCTATAGTTACCAGGATCTATTATTAAACAAACCACTTACACATTAACACTGAAGTGTAATAAATTATACAAATTACTCATTTGCCATAATTTGACTACAGGATTAATGGACAAGGTGGGGCATTCAAAAATATTAGCAGGAATTTTACAGTTATTTCACCTCATCCAGTTCTATCAATTCATACAGCGATTTAAATTTCACTTTTATCATCTGAACTGGCTAAACAGCACAGGAATTGATCCTAGCCTTGGTCACAAAAGCAGAGTCTTTCCGTAGTTTTCTATTTTTGGGTTAGCCATCCTGATATTAGACACCTTTACAGGCACTAGTCAGATATCCTCATAAATGTTGCATTGATAGAATGGATGGCTTATTATCTGTACTTCTCATAAGAATTAATGTCCCTTTGACATAATAGTAATAAAATTGCGGTAGCATTAACTAGAACAAGACAAAGGTTGTCTTTCTCACAATAAACAGGGTCACCTTCAGCTATTTTTGACGTGCCATATGGTATTTTTTAATAAATCAAAGTCATGGTAATAATCTCATGACTTGATTATATTTCATCTAGATCTGTGAACGTGTCTTGTATCAACTATCAAGTATCACGGAAGGCTTTGCAAAACAGAAGGTAACTGCCATTATCTCAGTGCTGCAAGGGCTTCTGGAAGGACGTTGGCTGTAAATAACCACATTGAGTAAGTGATTACTTCCCTTTATACCAAGTGGAGATAGTAAATAAGATTGGTGTTTTGTGACATCTCAGAGAATCAGGAAATATCCACGTCCTCAGGCACAGCCCTGGGTCTCAACTGTGGGTCTTCAATATACGTGATTGGCTAAATCATAAATGAGATTCTTTCAAAAGAACATTTGGTAATTACTCCATCTTGACCTGTTCATACTTATAGCCTGAACTCACAGCACCGCCTTAAATTGGGATTAATCTTAGATGATTTGTCATTCCTTACATCTGGGAAGTATTCTAATACCAGCAGTCTGTCCCCTCCAGGTGCAATATTTAATGCAGTATATTGTATGCTGTTAGATTCTATATGCTGTTATAATTTTATGAGGGAAGTATAATTTAGACAGTTTCATTGGGCGCATGCGCCTGGACCTGAGTTAAGATCCGGTCTGTGTTTGTTTATTGGCCTGGTTAGTGCTGCCAGCTACGACCACGTAATGCACGTTTAAAAATCAAACCAAGGCGTGAATGGTTTTATGTCTTTAGAAAATGTCATTTTCATTTCATCCTGCATGTAAGGCAGCGTTTGTAAGCTCAGAGCTGCTTTGTCTACAGCCATTTCCGGGGGAAACGTTTCTCGTACTTAAAGCACCTCCTGCTGGCAAAGAATGAGTCTGCATTTTCAATAAATCCATCTGATTTACGCAGCAAACATATTTTGCGTGTTATCCAAAAAAGAATCTACTCTAGAAAGGCTGCTGTTATTGATTCTGTTTTGATGTGTTACGATAGTTAAATTAGGGCCACAAAAGCACGCATGCGCACAGTAACGTTTGATTATGTTGTTTTGTTGTTGAAACGGTCTATATGTCAGATTTCATCACATGGCCTTAGATTATGCCATCATATCATACCATTAAATCTTTTTTAGAACATTTTATGTTATCTACATCTATACTCAAATTTAAAGGCCTGTGCTTACAATGCATAGATTATATACACATAACCTAGATAACACATAACTAGATATACAGTGTAGTTTGTCAATAATACTGGTTATAAATGGCACTGAATCAAGGCAGAGCCTATTACGTGATAAACTGCATGTACAGTTTAATTAAAAACAACATTTACTACCTCAGCATTCATGCCTCGGCTGAAGCATCACATCTTTGGCTTCAATACCAATAACCTAAAGCAAATGCCTCTTTCTATACTGTAAACATTATTAATTACTACACTAAATAGCATGGTAATGCAGAACTAGTGAATGCCAAAAAGGTGAAGTCTAGCTATGAAATATGAACAGGCTGTAATTTGCAATGATATGACGGCGGTCTGACATAATCTTATTGTGTGGTAGGGCCATGCAGCGAAATCTGATTTGAGACAGATGTAGACAGAGCTAGTGAGAATAGGGAGAGAAAGGAGGGGCTGAAAACAGAATGGGACACAAAGTCTCATGGAGGATAATTAATGTGACATTTCCCTGACATTTAGCCAGAGGTGCAGTGAAGGAGCCTCAAGATAGAGGAAGGGAGAGATGGAAAAGGAAAAAGCCAAAAAGAACCCTGACTCTTCATTTGGTTCTTATTTGAATACAAGTAGGATATGCATGTGCCCCAAAACAATGGTCCACCTAACTTTGTCCTTTAGTAGATTATAGTCCTTCCTTTAATAGTGGTAGAGTCATCTCTCTGTTGCCTGGTAACAGGAAGGACAGTCTTACACCGAACTGTCCCTCCCAATCCCATGTGACTATATATCAGCACAGGTACACAATTCTAGAATTAGAGCAAGTAAAGCAGACAGCCACGGGAGAGGGAAAACAGAAGTTTGCAGATCTCTAACAACACCGTTCTATCAAGATTCTGTTCCTATTGATCTGAGACTAAAGACATCAAGCAAAAACCATTTCAGACACACATAAGTGTCAGAGCTGCATCTGTGATCGATGAGCGTTTACATGGAAATACTACGTTTTAAATTATGTGAGAAGCACAAATTATGTGAGTGCCACTCTGCTGTGATTGATTACACGACTGCCGCAATTTGGTTAGAGTCCAGAGGCTTGAACTGCACTTTTTACATTGCCCTTTTAAGCTAATTGAGTGTTGGTATATGCTTATCTGAAGGTTTTTTTCCTTGGGTGGATAAAGATGCTTGACACACAGTGTTGAATGCTGCTGGATGTTCATGTGTGATTACACTACCCTGTCTCTTATTCATTGTATGAAATCATTTATTACTAATTTTGAGGTGCTGATTCAAAAAATATTTGTTTAAGCAAGTCACACTTTCTTACAAAATATGTGCATTTCATAGCATTTTTGCTTTTGTCAACTGTTTGTAAGGTTAAGAAAACTTGTCTTTTCCTTTGATATGAGCCAGGTTATTTCTGTTTCTTCAATTCTCAGCCAGTTTTTCTCATAAGAACGATCCTGAATACATTTATGCATACTGTAATTCTAATTTTAATGTTAGAATGATGGCTAGTTACTGTGACCCAGATGTTTTTGGCTAAAGCTGTGAGTATTTTTCTACATCCAAATAGTGGCAGAAAATTAAACATTTTGAAAAAAAACAAACAAAAAAAACAAATCCTTTCCATTTGACAACTTCTTTCTTGTTTTCTATTGATATTTTTGACTCACCAAATTTAGTTTCTTCCAATTAAGGTATCAGCTGACTTTTTTCAGGATGCATGGCTGTATAATTTATAACAAATTAAGAAGAAATCTCCCTCAGAACTAATGCATTATGGATTCTGGCTTTCTGTAAACGTGTGTTCATGTCTGAACCTCTGCCTATTTATCAGCCTAATAAGCTGCTGTCAGTTTAAATGTAGTGATGTTTACCTTGGCTGCTACAGACGAGCCTGGTTTCTCTAGTAGGTCCCACAGTTTCTTCCTTTTCTCCGAACAGCACGTATTATCGAATTCTTCCCCCTCCCGGTCCTTCAGAGTATCAGCTTCCCGTTTGAGTTCCTCGTTCATCTGCTCTTTCTTTTGATGGTACCGCGCCTGACAACACGACTCCAAGTAGATCTCATCCACCCCCCAGTAGTCCAGCTCCTGGCTGAAGGACAGGGCGCACATTTCCTCCATCATGTGCAACTTCCCAGTGCGGTAGAAGTTCAGTATAGAAGTGAACGCCCCGGGGTGCCGGTCAAAAAAGTACTCGTTGTCCTCTAGGTTGTAGTCGTCGCATATGTCCATGAGTGATTCGTGGGTTTTGCAGTCTTGTAACTTGCCCAGTCGTGTGCGCGGCAGTCGGTCCAGGGTTCTCCACAGGACCTCGTGTGGCAGACCCCCTACGTTCAGCTTGACACGCCGGTAGCACGACATACTCCGGATTATATCCACAGGCTCCGGGGGGAGAGAGGCTGCCGAGCGGGAGCCAACTTTACTCATTCCTGCGGAGGGTTTATCCATTTTGTTTTTTGTGCAGACTACCCTATGAATTTGGCGGTGTTACCAGTGGTTCTCCGAGCTGTTTCATTTTATATGAGCTGCTGAAAAGTAAAGGAGAAAGAATAAATGAGCTGTACGTTTTATGATGTTTGTTAAGTGCTTTGTTAGGTTTCCATCCCTGCAAAACAAACAGATTCTTAAACCAGTCACTTTCTTGCTGAAGCATATGTGAAGTCTACCTTCACTCAAAAGCATATTTTTAACGGTTCATTGAAAAAAAGGTGATTTGCATGACTCTTAATTCTGAAAGTGCATCTGTAGGCCCTACTAACGCCGTAGTAAACATCGCATCTGTGTTCGGTTCCCATACGAATGACTCTTACGAGCCGGTTCTTTTCAGTGAATACAAAACATATAGAAGCACAGGTGTAATCGGATTCCCGTACTAATGACTTTCATCAACCGGCTCTTTTTCAATGGATCTTTAAAAAGCACAAAGTAGTTGATCCTAGGCGAATGACTCTCTAACTGATTCTTTTCAGTAAATCAGCAACGTAGCGCACACAATGTAGCCTGAGTCGGTTCTTTTTAGTGAATCCAAAACATACACGTTACACACTTTTTATAAGAACTGACATAATGTTGTATTTGTCGTGTTAGCATATGAAATTATGCCATTAAACAGACAACAGAATGTTAAGGGCAGTAAGTGCCATTATGTTTTTAAATAACAGGTTAATAAATTAATCTGAAGTACTAACGGAAACATTAAGGAACACGAATTGTTTAGAAGAATCACAAATAATTAAATTCCTTACAAATCCCCAAACCGGAGAAGTCGCTGTCCACTGGCGTGGTGCTGAATCGCCTGCTTGTGTCCTGACGAGCATTTTTTAAAACGCCCGTCAGTTTCTATAAGCTCCCAAAAGATAACAAAGCATTTGAATCCAAATATATTGGAACGCATTAGAATATGTTGTCTAATCATCAACATTCAGTAGGTACCTCTACCGTTTGAGAACTTCCATTTGTTATACAGTAGATTAAAAGACTCCAACTGTAAAAGACTAAAGGTTACATTGGATTTCCGTATCTTGCAACTAAAGAGTTAAGTGTAACGTCGGCTGGAGCCCGACCGTATACAGATGCAGCAACAACAACATGCAAAACAGGAGGAAAACATGACATGATAGACATTTGGTTTAGCCACTGCGAAGCTAATTAAAATTGATTTTAATGAGCATCGCACATATTATTTTGGTTAAAATGTTATTAATTGCATCAGGCGGTCATCTCTGACATCAATCAATGCAGCTGCGCGTATGATGTGATTTCATTGATCATCTTGGACACTTGAAGGAAAAAGTGACGCTAAATACGTAAGTGCGAAAAATATAATACAGGACATATGCAAAACATTAAAGTGTTATTATTAACACAATATAATAAATGCAATCAATATAATAAATATAAACGTTGAAGGAGTGGCATCCTCCAGTATTGATCCTGCATCATGCATGGACAAAAAAGCATCTTCAGACGTGTTAACCCCACAAAACAATATTGCAACTCTCAATTCAACTGTAGATATCTGTATAGCATGCGTTAATATCATTACATATTATTTAGAAATAGCTTAAAGCTTATGTGCACACCATTTCACACTTTTCCCATTAGGTTTTCGGCATAAATTCCCAATACGATCAATAATACCTAAGCACCAGGCAAAAATATACATATTTTAAAAAAAACACCTACCTTAATTTGTAAAGACTCATTGCTGACAGCGGTGTGAAATTAAACATTTAATAAAGGAAAACGCAGGAACGTCACCGTTTAAATAAAGCCAGTAGACAGCAGCTCGTTCTTCTTCTTCTCCAGACATACACATAGCGCTCCGCTTTTTGTTTATGGAAAAAGATCAACAAGTCTTGGGGTGAATCCACACTGTTTTCGTTCACTGATGTCTAACGTCTCTTGCGTGAAGGCGACAGCTGCTTTCCTTGCAGATGGCTGGCTCTCCGTAGTCTCACCGCCCAATGGCAGAGAGACGGCGCGTTTAACCCTTGCCACCCAGCACCAAGAGGCTCTTGGAGCAGCTCCTTCTGTGTCGTTACGAGTAACCTGTGTAAAAATGGCGCCTGAAGAGCGGGCAATATACAGAAAAATAGCCCCTTGTTTCATATGCTTTAGGAAACGTATCCGCTTGTTGGAGCAGTGCTCAAAGCAACCTCCGAGTCAGTTCAGCCATAACAGCAGCTTCTTGAATATGACTTTCATTTAATATTTTACACTGGTGAACCACAGCAGCTGTACTGAGATGCTCACATTCTTTGGTCTCCACTCTCCAATCATCACATTTCAGAGCATTTATATTGAATTTCAGTTTTCAGATTATGTATCCTAATTATTTTAAGTGTAAATGTAAACTTTTTCGATCTGCTGAGTGTAGAAACAGCTTTAACAGTGACCAGGCATAACATGCATTTACACAACTCACATATTCCTTTGTGTGTGTGTGTGTCTCAGAATAAATGTAACCCCTTCTAGGGATTCTCATTATATATATATATATATATAAAGAGAGAGAGAGGGAGAGAGAGAGAGAGATTTAATAATATCAAATGTTATAATGGATTCACTTTGCAAGTTCTACGGAGCTGTTTATGAAAGTGATGTGGTGGTGAAAAAAAGTGCCTTTTACCCTGGGGTAACCTATGTGCCTTTTGACCTAGTCAAACACTAGACAGATCGAAGCTTTAACTTTGTTGTATAACAAAGCAGACATGTATGTTTTATCTACTATGACTACTAGCACTTTCACTTTGGTTTTGCATCAGTTTGACCCTGACAAGCAAAAATACTAAAGAAAAAACGTGTTTGATCATGCATTTTCCATGGGATTTAAAACATGTTGAATTGCATAAAAACTAGGAAGGTTTTTTGAGGCCTTTGGATGCAAAAAAAGCAAGCATAATAAAACCAACTGATATCAAGTCGGATGATGAATAAATAAAACCAGAGTCTAAAAAAATACAATATTTATTATTGCAATGGGTATTGAAGACATTGGTAAAAAAGGCTATTGTTATCTGTACAGTTTTAATTAGATTTGGTGTATTAAGATCTTATTCTGTAGCGTATCTCCAGATCGCCAGCTGGTTGAAGAACGCCAAAACCATATCGGCTGGGGTCTACCAATGGCAGCTTTGCATTCTTGTCACACAGTTCCAGGTCAAATCGAGTCAAGATTGTGAATACAAGCCTGAAGAGATTGGAAAAAGAAGAATTCCAAATGTCATTATAGTTTCTAACAGACAAGCATAAAATTAGATTGAATAAAATCCATGAAAAGCATAACACAAGGACTAAAGGTGAAGTCACATAAGTGACATTTTGGAAATAATTTCAGAGACACTCAGATTCTTTGATTCTTTTGACAGGAATGAAAATTATGCTGTAAAGGACAGAACAGTTTGTTCAACAGACTGTACCTTTGTTAAAAAACACTAATTTTTCAGCTAATTAAACTTAAAAATAAAAATAAAATAAAAAAACTTTAAGAAAGCAAAATCTCCATACGACACGTTGTTTTTGTTAAATTCAATACAGCATCTAACCTGATTAATTGTGGAAAACATATGTAAAACTTTTTTCACATTAACAAACTTCCAATTTCATAGATCACTAATGAAACGATTGGACTTTGCCATGGTAAATGTGACTGCATCTTATATGAATAATGTAATTCTACTTACTCTTTAATCGCACTAACAGCAAATTGGCGTCCTGGACACAGGTTGTCTTCAGTCCCCCAGGGCACAGAGGGATGCTTTACCCTTACTCCTTCCTTGAAGAAGTCTTTCTTCTCTGTCCCATCTTCATTAAGAAAGCGTTTAAACTGGAACATCTGTAACATGAGGACAAAACAAGCAGAATTAGCATTTTTAGTCTTCAGGTGAAAATGAATATATTATTTTAATATAATATGCTCTTGTGATATGTTTGTAAGTTGCGTCCGATGTTTGCTTGCAAGAAAAACATCTTGCCGTGCTGTTAATCAATTCACTATTAATCAGTGTGCTTGACATGGAAGCTTGGATCAGATCTTTAGTTCACAGTGCCAATACACAGCACTATGGTATGCAACGTCAGCATTTTGGCCTACAAAGCACTGTGTATGGTGCGAGCATCTGTTTCTCACAGATAGCAGGAGCAGCAGTAGTGCCTATAAACTGTGACCCCCTTCCCCCTATTTGTATTTGTGCCAATGACAGCACTTGAATAACTAATCCCAGATATCTCACTAGATTAGCCGTTGGACCTCTGCAGAATGTAATCCAAGCTTGATCATAATGGTGGATGTCAATAAAGTTCAGGGTAAGGTGGTTTAGGCTGTATCAATAAGTGATGCGTGTCAATAAAGCAATGTACTAAGCAATGCATTCTCTGAAAAGAAATAAAAAGCATTGCATAGCAACACTAATCTTTTTTTGGTTTGCTTCTGGTTTTTTATTATTATTTTTTGCCTTCAACTTCAAATTAATATATATATATATATAATAAAAAACCTTTCATGGGCAAGAATTTAAAAAAAAAATGCTCAATGCCAGAGTGTTGCTATGTAGTTCCTAACGTATTCCTGCCAAGATCTAACCACTGCTGCTTTATTATATTCTAGATGTTGCTTGCCATATACCTTTAAATGCAAGTCTACAGAATATTTTTAGGCCGTTACATAATGCAGTGTAAGTGCTCGAGTCTATTTCAATTGCAACTATTTCTGACAAAGTGAAAATCGATACACATTTCGAATTTATCTAAAATCTGCCCAGATTCTTCAAGTAATGAAATGATTTCTGCCCCAAGTGAATTTAATCTCCTCGCTTGGTTGAGTTTAGAATGGAAGTGGAATGTGAAAGTGCACCTCTGGCTGTTGGTGGATCTGTGGGTCCATTTGAGGGCTGATGAAGGGGAAAACGCACAGCCGATCACCCCGTCGGAGCTGGTATTTTTGCCCATTGCTTAAACAAATCTTCTTATCTTGCTTCACTTCTCTAGTGATGAGAGCAGCTGCGGTTAGACGCAGTGTCTCACGAAGAACGCTATCTGTAAAAACACATTTTTAGAAACTAGTTGGAATTGTTGGTTCTGTATGTGCCATCTTAAAATATGTATGCTTATACTATATATGTGACCTACCGAAAACTGGAGTGTTTGTCTGTTTCCCCTCTGGAAGGAGGTGCTTTCCACCTTGTATTTCCCCTCTTACAGCCCTTAGAGCTTCAGGGTTGGTGAGTAAGTAGCCTAGTACCCAGAATGCAGTGGGGCCTGCGTTTCCCTGAGGACATAAACATTCCTTAAATTACCATCAAACAAGCCACTAAAAAGGTCGACACTTGTACTCTTTGAATCTAGAATTAACCTTTTTAATTGCCTGCAAAACAATTGAGAGTGACCTGACACACATTCACATTTCAGAAGATTTATGACGTTCCATATAAATATACAGCAGGGTCTAACCTACAGCATATTGCTCCCCCTTAAGCGGTTTTATATCAATATTTCTGTCAGTGCGTGCGAAGCATTGCAGTTAAACCTGTCATACAACAATTGCTGTGGGTTCAGGGGGACTCCTCGCTGACAGACAGGGCCAATGAGGGGTGAAGCCTCTCATACAGACAGTCTGTCAATAAACCTGCTGATATCACGGCAAAGCTAAAGCAGCACTTTCTATTACAGGGAATCCCGATGTGCTTATACCTTGCTTATAATTGCATGTGTTGGTTTTAAAAGAGTATCAGATGCTGTGGCAAGCTATGACAGCACATTATGCTAGATAAAACCTATGGGTTTGTTTGTTTTAGATGAAGGTTGGACATTTAGCAAAAAGTTCTTAAAACAAATTCTTATATTATGAAATATTTAAATTTATAATAATTGTAAAATCTTTGAATATCCTTTAAAATGTAATAAAAAAATAAATACCCCCAAACATTTAAACGGTAGTTTTACATTTTGGTAATATGAGTGGTTTAAGCACATTATTGGGGTATTCTGGGTGACTTCTTACTGGCTGAAGTCTTTATAATAATCTTTCAAAAATCTAAAACCTGATTTCTTGTAAATGTATTCTGTGCCAAAGCTTAATATGTATGGCCCCAAACCCCAAAAATTAGCAATAGTCATGTTAAGAAGAACCACTAATTATGCAGTGAAGCTATTTCCCTATAGTTATACTGCTCTCATGTGGTCAAAGCAGAGAATTGCTGCCTGATGCCTTAAAAAGTAAATCTATATTAAAAAAATAAAATAAAATAAAAAAAGACTAAAGAATGTTTGCTGTTCAACAAACTGCATATTGTATTACAAATTAATTTGTTTATTTACCTTGTCATTCCTTTGACTTTTATGTGTAGTCTAGTCATATATACTACTTTAATTGGGTTTCCATACAGCAGACTGTATGTTTTCAATTTATAAAGAACCCTGTGAACATTCTGCCCCATATGCATAAACAATCATTTTGTGTTCAATAGAAAGCTATACAGACTTGGAACAATATGAGGGTGAGTAAAGAGTGACATAATTGTCATTGTTGGGTGAACTAATCCTTTAATTGTGCCTCATGGCAATTATTTAGATAATTCATAAATGATTGTGTTAGCAAACCTGAATATGTGTGTAATAATTCTGTCAAATACTAGGGATGCATACTACGGAGGCATCAACACTGTGTTGCCTAATTCCCTTCGGTTACAAAGGAATCATTCAGTTGGTGCTGTTTGGCCTCAGGCTATGGCGTCTCAGGTGAGCTTTGAGCAGCCTGTCAGGTTGTGTGTTCATGTTCTGTGAAAGTCAGACTTGAGTAGAATCACACACTTGCACATTCCAGAGGTGGCAAGCTCTTTTGTTTACAGTACGAACAGTAATGCAAAACAGCCTATCCCTATGGCAACCTCAAGGTACTACTGTGACATCAGACAAAAGGAATTTTTAAAAGAATAGTTTACCCTTATGTTCATGATGAGGAACTACTACTTTACCCAATACTTCATATTGTTCCAGGCCTATATTACTTTCCAGTTTTTCCAGTGAAATATAAAATATCTTCCATACAATGAAAATAAATGGCCGTTTATACCGCTCCAAAATAGAAAAAGCACTATAAAGTATCTATATAAGTCATTTAAAGCCATAAGGATTTATTTTCTATTTTGGAACCTGGTAGTATAAATGACCATCCACTCTCCTGTTATGAAAAAGAATGAGGGAAAAAATGGTCAGTGAGTTTTTTTTAGTTAATACTGTTGTGCAAGGATGCATAACATTGAAAATAAGAACAACTAATTATTTAGCAACAAATAAACATAAGACTAGAGTAATTGTTGCTTACAATAAAACTTTATGAAAACAAAACTTTAAAATAGAAAACACCTGCAGTATTTAAAATTGTAATATTTCGCAACATTACTGTTCTAAGCATTAAAGACGTCTTTTAAAAACACCTTACCAGCTTGAACTTCTGAATGATGCATGTTTATTACAACAGAAACATTTGTTTTTTTTCAAAGTGCATTACATTTTTTTTTGCAAGTATGTGATGTGAAAGGATGTTAGAGAAGGAGGAAGTGATAGAAATAGAGGGAAACTCACCTGTGTAACCCATAGCTGTAGCAACATGGCTCTCCTCTGAGACTCAGCATCAACTCTTTCATCCTCCAGTTGCTGTACATAGTTCCCCAACCATGATTGGCGTTCTGGCTTTCTATCTAAATGTGATGGAGTCAGCCATTTCCACAGCTTTTCTCGTGCTGAACTTGCAATTTTTCTCTCCTCTAATGAAAAAACACAGGTTAGTTATATAAATCATGTCTAATGCAATTGAATTTCTAAAAGAAAACAATAACAATGGAAGAAAGAACATATGTTTTTCTAAGCAATTCTTTTCTAATGAAACATAATTACCTTTGTTTTCAGTAGTCCGAGCCAGTTTAGGCAAGAGCTTGTCAAACCGGCGAAACTCCTCATAGATTTCTGTTAGTGCTGCACTGTCGTTTTTCTCTGCACCAAAAACAGTAAGATAGCCGGTCCTGCAGAGAAGATAAACAAATAGTGATAGGTATTCCTCAAAATCAGGTTTTTCCAGACTGTTAAAAAATATAGTTCAACAATTTAGCCTTTAATTTTAACAACTGTCACAAAATACCACATTTTACTGCACGACCTTAAGGCATTCATGAGATTACCAAGCTGCACCTTCTGGAGGCATGACAACAGGTCTTTTCTGTGCAATAGTCAGTAATAATTATTGTGCCAGCTTTTGGGTGGGACAGTCTCTGCTTGTTGATGGGATACAGAATGAGTGCCAAATAAAGTATTAAGCCTACTCTACATACTTGAGCAGAGCATTAATGAATCAGATTTTTACAAAGATAGTGTGTCTGTTGCATCACAGTTATGGCTCTACGTTAAGTACTTGTTCCAATAAAGGCCATACAATTTAAAATGGTTATCAGGAATTGACCATTGATATTTATTATGAAATTAATGATTATATTTTGGTTTTCACAATGTTTCCATCTGTGGTAAATTCTGAAACCCACTGATGGTTTATATCAATGCTTAGACTTGTGAGAAACTGGTCTCTCTGGATTTCACAGGGTTAGTATGTTGATTTTAGAGATTGGCATACTTAAAGAGCAAGCTGTAGCAAAAATTGAAGAGTCCGTCTTTTTTCCACTCAGAAACTTTCAGGCCCATAACTGAAGGGGTCACGAGGTGCTGGAGGTTGTTCTGCATTGAGCTGCAGAGATGGGTCAAAGCAGATCCCTGAAAATGCCTAGTCAAACACATGCTCAGGTTAAATTATATTTCAGCTTTGATGTTATCTGTTTAGCATCTGAAAAACACCTTTAAACAAATTCTCAAGATGACAGTAATTTGTGCATTTTTAGAAACCTACATTTCTGCTCTTTTCTTCTCAGATTCAGGGTTGTGATTGGGCAAATTCAGGCTGAAGATTCTCTTCATTAGGACCTGAGCATAGACTGTCTGGTCAAGTGCATCCACATCGGACAGGACAGCATCATAGCAATTTGAGTCCAGTAGAACCGTGATATATTGTCCAGCTGCACGCACCTAGTTCACATTAGATGAGTGTGATTAGTGCTGAAAACAAGATAAAGGAAGCTGGCACAGGAAATGTTGTATGAGAGAACAAGATTGTTATCTAAATTCTCATATACTGTACAGTTGCAATTTCCAGATTTCAAGAAGGTTAGGTACAATTTCCTCCAATGATCTCTTAAATCAACTTAGCTCTCTACGTTTTATGCAGCGGAGGTCATTTCCTCATTTCCCTGGGAACAACTGCAGCTTCAGCTACAGTACATCATTGTATACATTGTCATCATTATTAACAATGCGTAAGATACATTGCATGATTATTCTAATAAATTGTTATGATTACTTATTTATTATATTTGCAAAAAAAGCTTGTACTTAATATTCTGCAGACCTATATTTTTTTTCATAATCAGCCTCACTGCATCAGACAAATGTACAACAAATGCAGAGGTTGCAGCAAATATAAAGTCAGAAGTCATCCTTGCAGTCAAATGTCAGAACAAAAATTATACTATTAAATTAAATTATAAATAAACAAGATTTAAGGGATTATAGTATATTTAAATAGTTAAAAATACAAAAATTGCATATAGTCTCTCAACTTAGGTCAAATTATAAGTATTTTATAAGTATATATGTACACACACACACAGTATATATTCTGTATCTAATCTGACCTATGTTGTGAGAATATAATATTTGTACTTAACAACTAAAGGTAGGTACAACTGTCTCCAATGAGTCGACTTAGTTCACTAAGTTTTAGAGAAATGCAGCACAGGTCTTTTCCTCATTTTCCTTTAAATAATTGCAGCTTCAGTTACGGTTCAGTTATCATTGTATACATTGTCGTCATTATTAAGATTTTGCAAACTCCAACATCCCTTAAAAAACCTTGTTGACCTGTCACAAAAATATTAAATAAAATAAAAACATGCAATTTAAAAAAAAAAAGTGAAATGTCACATAACCTAACTATATTTCTCAAATACACGTTCTGACAGATTGCTGATTAAATGCTAGGGGTTATTGTATTCAACCAAAACGTGAGCTAACACGAACTCACAGTAAAAAGATCGCCGTGCTTCTGTTTCATTCGGGTCAGGAATTTAGCAGCATCTTTGCCAAATTCAAGCGCGTGACCGAGCCAGGGAATCATTCCTTTATCAAGAGGAGGCTCATTTCTTCGTCTAGAAAAAAAAAAGAAAACAAACCCCCCCTAAAGTTTAATTGGCAGTTTAAACATATTTGTAAAGTGTCGTCTGTCAGTCTCCGTAGCCGGTCGGACTGGTCCGGACTCACCTCGTGCGTCTCGTGTAAAGCACCAGAACAGCGAGTCCCAGCAGAAGAAGCGCAGTCCACATCATGCCGACTCTGTGTGTGCTCTCCTGCCCTGCTTTCCAGAAGTTAAATACTGACACACTAACACGTCACATCTCATTACGAAATTCACAACTCAAAGTGGTGGGCGTGTAAATATGAGTGAGATCTTTTAGCAGTTCGAGTTAGTTTTGGAAACAACATGACTGTTCGTCACTATGATTAGTGATTAATCATAAAAAACCTACTTTTGGTGAAACTAACACGACGTGAGCGAATTATGCAATGACCTTGCAGTGAATTCTAACAGTTGTTTCACTGTTGTTCATTTACCACAACATTTGCCTTTTGGCGCCAGTACCTTTTATAATATTAAACAAATTTAAGGCCGTTGGTGATATGTAAATCCATAACAGAACGGTTCAGAATGCCTTTAGGTAAATACATCGTCAGATATCGATTCTTTAAGAGTTCATTTAACCAAAAATAAATCTTCTGTCATTATTTAGGCCTATTCGCCCTCAGGTTGTTCCAAACTTGTTTGACAAAATAATATTTTTTGAAGAAAGCTGGTAACCATAAGTTGACTGTAGCTATAAACTTCTGTAGTATGTTTTTTGTTTTTGTTGTTGTTTGTTTTCTTCTTTTTGTTAAGTTTTTTTTTATGTCTACCCAGGAAGTGTCTACAATCAACTTTTTGCAACTTCTTACGTCTAATTATTAAAAAAAAAACTAGTAGTTTGAAATGTTAAAAAAATCACAGAAACAATAAAATATAAACTAAGACTTAAGAATCTATAAACTATAAACTAAGAATTAAAAAAGCATAGTCTCATATGTCTAAAATGCAGAAGTATCAAAATACCACCAGCACATGAATCACCAGGAAATCTATTGTTAAACAAAGACAGCAAACCCACATACAAAGTACTTCCCTTATTTTACTCATTCCCTTACTCTAATAGACTATGTTTACATATGTTCGATATATGTTACTTCTGGATTTAGTAGTCTTTATAAGAATGCTCAAAAACCTAGTAAACATGCAAGATCTTTTAAAATGAATCATGGTAGGTGTAACTTTTATTGCTCAGCCATTTTCAGATACTACTGTGTGATGTCATCATGTTCTATGTACATTTCTGATGACGAAGTGTACATCATTGTAAATGACAGGTGTGGCATTTGACCTATTCAACTAGATCTATGGCTTTTGAATGTAGGGAGCTGTATAGACAATTTTGCTGTATGGGTATCTATATTTATTTAGAATAATGAAGAAGTTTGAAACATGCAAGTAAAACTTAACTAGGCCTAAAGCAATAAAAATGAATTACAAATGTATTCTGAATATTAATGAAACTATAAATATGAAAATATAAATTAAAATTACAGTATAAAATCCAAGACAAATATAGGCTTGTCAATTCCTGACTGTGTATGTCACACCTACATCTTGGCAAAAGAGGCTGAATTCTATGCCAATAGCAAAGCTTATTGTCAGGGAAATCAAAAGCTTTTATGTAAGAAATATGCCTATTCATTTCAGTCAAGAGCTGTACCAAGACTATAACAGTCCATAAGGTGGCGACTGAGTCTCACTGATCCTGAGCTTCTTCTATATCCTACTCTAATGTTCTGCTATGTCAGTTCTAAGACTCTGACAAATTATAAAATGCTGATTTAATTGCAGTGTACTTAATGCTGTTGAGTAGGCTTTATTTCTGTACCGTTTAAAAAATTGTTTTGTGGTTTGTAACTTGAGAATTTGCCTTGGAAGGAATTCCATTATGTTATGTAACAGGAAGAAAGAATGAACTCTGTGGTCATACTTCAATAGCTTTTATCTAAGTTTACTAGGCATTGAAGAATATAACACTAAAGAGTCATTTCATTCACCATATTAAATATTTGACATCCTAAGGTCTAAAAAACAAAAGCAGACAGTATAATGAAATTAATAAATCCTTAGTAAATTCTAATAAAACAGGCTGCACCATTATATTCATTCCCACATGCTCACATTATGGAACTCGTTATGGAATATTGCTCAGTATTTCATTCTTAATTCTCATCTTGCCTGTCGGATAAATCTGATAAGATTTGTAACCCTAAAATGATCGGGCCACCTATGCAGCAATGGACTGTAATGCTATCGGGTCCCAGCAGTTCAAAGGCCACTCAAGCTAATGAGGCATTATGCACAGAACTGCACTAATCGATATGACAGAGGCATCGTTTGACTGCTGTGATCTTTGTGAAGGGAAAAAAACCTAATGATAATAATTTCCAATTGAATAAGAAGAAGAAAGCTAAAATCTTGTCACCCCTTAGTGTGTAAATCTATGATGTCTCTATTTTCTGACTTCAGAAATGAATTTGGCCACACTTTGACCACACTTAAAATGTGTGAATGCAGTTGAATTTATGGCAGAATATCCCAACCTAAGTTTTGACAGAATAATTTAAGGAACGAGGCAGTGCAGTGCGTTTGAATAGACTGTTGGCTGAATGATGTTCAGCAGTTGTTATTCAGATAAAACAGTGTTTGAGCAGACATTTTATATAACCTTTTACGCAGTTAATGATACATGTTACATTTGTCACAATGGCAACATTTAGATCCAAGAGACAGATAGGTAAATATATTACTTTTTTCTCAGATCTATGAACAGTACATCATTGATTAACATACCAGTTAAAAAAACAAATTGTTTTATGCAATTTATGCTATATACATTTTGGGGTGGGGAGCACATAATCACAATCTGACAGAAATCTGGTGTCTCTGTTCTCTAATAGCCTCCTTATCATGTTTTGTTCTTCATCACTTTAAGCCTTGTCTAGTTCTTTTTTACATTGTATTACATTGGCATATATTTTAGAAGACATACCTGGTTGCCTGGTGTTTATATATAATACATCATTTTAATATTTACTTATGATTTCAGTTTTTTTTTTTAATCCAAAATCAGTCCTTAAAACTATAATAATCAAATATTGTTAATAAATAAATTTTTAAAAATCAAACTTAGATCCCAGAGGGCCACAGCCCCGCACAGTTAGATTCAACCCTTATTAAACACACCTAATCCAGTAAATCATTTAGGCTTATTTGAAAACTATATGGTATATATACTGGAGCAGGGTTGGAACTAAACTAAGCTAGACATCTTTGCTCTGGGTGCCATCAGATTGTTCAAAAAGATGATAAAACATCACAAGTAATCCATACCACTCCAGTCCATCTGTTAACATTTTGTGACGTGAAAGCTGCATGTTTATAAACAAATGCATCATTAAGACAAATCAAGCACCACCTGGCTCTAAACAAATATGTTTGATGGAGTTTAATGTGAAAGCACAACAGAGCATGGACTCTTTCACTTGAGAAAGCATTATTATGGATTAATATTTTGGCTAGTAGCATCAGATTTGTTTCTCACAAACACACAGCTTCTCACTTCATGTCAGAGCAAAGGCTGAGGTCATAGTTGATTTTACTGTTCCAGGATGTAGGTACAGTATAGCAGACTATTACTGTAACTTATGAGGCATTTTTGGTATACCTTAAACATACCACAGCATGAATACTCATATTGATTGCCTTACAATAAGGCAGGTAGAGACTTCAGCAGCTCACCCGCCAGGATAATTACATTAGATTAAACACATCATTAGTTTCACCACATTATGCACTGAAATCAGCATGCAGACAATAAAGCAATCAAACAATTTGATTCCAAAACCGATGATAGCAAATTATGTTAATACCAAGCATTGCATAAGAACACCCACTGCACACTCACACTCGAACATCTAAGCCTCATCGGACATGAAAGAACATTTCTTTATGAGGTCTAGGTATAGAGACACTCCCAGAGAAGCCCTTTAATTCCTGTTAATTAAATCACTTGTTTGTTTCCATGATAAAAAGCTTGTGCCATGTACATCACAAACATGCAGAACCATCTTCTCTCAGCTCCTGTATTATTGGCAAAAGTTCACATTCTCCTGTCATTCTGAATATTCGGTAAGCTGTGGATGAGAGATAGGAGATTTTTGAGTTTCTCTGGCAATTTGCTGCCATCACTTCTTATTGCTAACAAGGGATGATTGGTGAAAAAAATAAGTGTCAAATGTTAAACCAGTCTCTGCCGTATTCTTTTTCCATATTGCCATGCTGATAATTTGCAATAATTTCTCAATTTCAGACATCTGGTTCAGTTTGTGTACATTTTGTGCAGTTAATACTTGCCCAGCAGTTCAAGTTACCACTGCTCGCAATGTAGTAGCTTCTTCTGTTGGATATTTCTCATTTAATAAAACAAACACCCTCAGATGAAAATAAATAATTTCACAGTAAAGCACTGCCATTTGTAATCAATAAATTGCAGTTTCTTTTTGACAGTGCAGCTTTATTTAATAAAAAATCAGGTAAAACCAGCATGTAGAGATCATTAAAGGAACATTCACTTAAAAATGAAATTTGTTATTGTTGATGTTCCAAACCTGTAAATTGTTATTTTTTTTCAATGGAACAAAACATTAGAATCTCCATGCAGCTCCTAGCATAAAAAATTTTTTCATCAAAAATTATAGAAGATTGTTTTTTTATATATATATATATATATACACACAAATATTTGTAATAAAGAATAATTTCATCCATAATTTTTTTTTTTACAAATTGTCTTTTTTTATAAGTTAGGACTTAAACTTGCAAAAATACTCGATAAATAAGATGTACTGTATTGTGCAATGTACTATATGTATTGCAAAAATGTAAATGCAATACATAAATGCAAGCAAAGCTAGAAAAGCTCTGTGGTTTTTCAAGCTAGGTCACAGCACACTTATGTTTTTAACGCTCAGCCACACAGAACACCATCCATTAGTACAGCATGCTCATTCAATTAAAATTTTATGGCTTCAGTGTTTATGCACAGACGCATTTTCTGTGCACCATTTCCGTTTGCTTCTGTATAAGCTCTAAAAGCAGAAAGCAAAGGCATACCAAAAGAAGAACAAATGCTAGCACAATCTGACCACAATTGTCCATACTGACAAGATATACTTAAACTAGATTTCTCAAAATTACTTTCACTTGTTCATGTGAACACAAATAAAAGTCATAACTCCCAGCTTTTGGGGAACCAACAAATTCAAAACAATGTTTGCGAGAAATGTGCTTATTCTTAGACCTTCCCAGATGTAGATGAGTTTATGTCTTCAGCAGATTCTGAGAAATGTAGAGCAACGGCATGCTCGGCAGTGAATGGGTGCCGTCAGATTAAGAATACAAACAGCTGATAGAAACATCACAAACCACTCCAGTCCATCAATTAACATCTGGAGAAGACAAAAGCTGAAACAAATCCACCATTGAAGTGTTAGTTCTGGCTAAAATGCAAGTATCCATAATAACGCTTCCTTCAGCATAAAAGTTTGAGTTTTAGTCTGAATCAGAAGAGAAATCTTCTCAGATCAAGCACTGTTTACAAGCCTAAACAGCTCTATTTTGGTGTGAGAGACGACAGGAGATCGACTTTTTTCATTGCAGAAAGCTTTATAATGAATTATAAAGTTGGATTTGTTTCTTACAAACACACAGCTTTTGCCTTTTTCTTAACTTCCTTTTCAAGATATTAATTGACGGACTGGAGTGCTGTGGATTACTGTGATGTCTTTATCAGCTGTTTGGACTCTCAATCTGACGGCACCCATCCAGATCCATTGGTGAGCAAGTGATGCAATGCTACATTTCTTCAAATCTGCTGAAAAAACGAACTCATCTCCATCTATGATTGCCTGAGGGTGAGCACAATTTGAGCAAATCCTCATTTGTAAGTGAACTACTCCCTCAATTTATAAAAATGACTACTAACTGCTTGTAAAGTTCTCTTTATTACAGACAGCAGAACAATCCAGTACCTCCGTGTCAGTCGCCTGGGCCTGTAAACGAGTCCGAATCCTCAGCATGTCTTTTTCGATCTGCTGTACCCGAACGACGCGGCCCTGAGAACAAATTATGAAAACCTTTCTACAACAGTCGTGGTTTCACTCTGAATTTAGAAGTTCCAGTTTCAGTATCTCAGCCCACCTGCGCTCGTTTCTCCATGTCCTGACATGTTCCCAGCTGCTCCTCCATAGCGGCTCGGATCTGCCGGGCTTCGTATTCCAGCTGCCTGCGCGTCATGTCGGTCTGCAGAGAAAACTACAGCAGAAGAAGAATGAAGCTACAGAGAACGTGTGAGCTCAGTGTATACTTGAGACTGTATATACTCACATTCTCAGTCAGCGGCAGACTGTCAATCCTTTTGGTGAGGTTTTGTAATTGAGCATAATACCAATCTTTCTCCTTTTCCTCCTTCTCAAGTTCAGCCATCAACAAAGACCTAATAAAACCAAAAATAATTGTGTTAAATTAGAATTTCAGACTTATTAAATCAACATGTAAACAGCAATATAGGTTCCATAAGTTAAAAAAAAACTATAATAAATAAATAAGTATATATATATATATATAAAAATTAATAAAATGTGGAAATGTTTGTTTTTGTAATGTGTGTGTGCTGTGTATATTTATTATGCATATATAAATACGCACACATGCATGTATATAATTAAGAAAAATATGCTAAGCTTACACATTTAAAATATTTATGTATAATATTAATTATATAAATATATACATGGAAATCTGTTAAAAAATATATGCTGTATGTGTGTGTCTTTATATATATATATACACGACACATATACCAAGTATACACTAACCTTGTGCAAACAAAATATTTTATTTGAGATATTTTTAGTTAATTTTAAAAAAGACTTACTTCTGATATCTGTACAACTTCAGCTTGATAAATTCAGATATATATGTATTTTTATACGTCTTTAAAATAAGTCTTTTGCTCACCAAACCTGTATTTATTTGATTTAAAAATACAGTACATTCACAATATTATAAAATATTATTACCATTTGGAATAACTATTTTCTATTTGAATAGGTGTTAAAATGTTATTTATTTCTGGGATCAAATCTGTATTTTCAGCATCAATACTCCAGACTTCAGTGTCGCATGATCCGTCAGAATCATAATAATATGCTAATTTGCTGCTTAATAAATATTCCTGATTATTATCAATGTTAAAAACAGTTGTCTCAACTCATATTTGATTTGAAATGATTATTTAATGTATATAAAGTTTAAGGGTCTAAGACTTTGATCAATTTAATGCTTTCAAGCTTAATAAAAACCCACAGTAAATGAACTTCTGATAATCAAACACTTTTTCTCAGAGTAGCAAAACCCTCTATGAGCTTTAGACAAAACCTTCAGATAACCTGCTTAAAGAGATCTAATCAGCCATCTGACCGGCCCATCTGATGCTCAGAGTGATCCCTTCTCGCTCACCGTTCCTTCTCCAGTTCCTCCAGGTACCCAGCGCTGTCTCGGCCCCCGCCGGTCACCCCTCTCCTGGGGAAGGAGCTCATGGGGCTGGGGCTGGGACTGGGGCTGCTGTCGGCCGAGTGGGTCGAACCCGAGCCCTGCAGAGACGTCTTGGACCTCAGCTTTACGCCAGAGAAACTGCTGGGGTCAAGACTCATTTCTGCTGGAAACAACAGAAGATGATGATGGGTATCACTGTAATATTGTCCTGAAAAATAAGTTAAACTGCGTTGGATCGGCATACAAGACACGCTTTATAATTGCATTTAGAAAAATAAGTGTAAAATGCATGTAAATAACCCATTTATTTTAACATTACATGCATTATATAAGTATTATATAAGTAAATATAAATATAAATATATATATATATATATACACACACACACAATATAAAATAAAATAATACAGATTTAAAAATTAAAAAGTGTTGAAAAATAAGTATGAAATAAATTATAATGACGTTGATTAAACAGAACAATAAAGTTTATTATAAACGTCAGGAACTCTAGGCTTGTGAATTTACTTGTGAAACGCAGCATACAAATATACTTGGGCTCACGTATTTATTATTCAACACAAATCTGCAGGTTTATCATGACTGACATCAACTGCATATTTCTTTGCAATAAAACTCACAGCTTGAGTGATATTCTGAAAAAAACAGGTCATTAAAGAGTTAAAGTGGCCTTGCTGTCTTCTGACTACACAGGCCTTCTGAGGCAGAATCAGAAATGAAAGGAAACGCCACGAGTGACCGATCTGGAACGCCTATGTAGGCAGCAACCACACAAATAGCACTTGATTCTGATAGGGTTTGACATTACCTTGGTCCTAAGCTAAAGACGAGCATATGCCATGCATAAAAATACACAGCACATGCAAACACAGGGTGGAAGATAGACCAAAGCACGGTTTTGAAACACACCTATGATGCCTTAGACAAGACACTACAGACTACCAGGATTTTTATGCATTTGTCCTCTGTCTGTTGACAGCATTTTCTTCAGCACTTACGTGAATATGTGAAAAATAATATTATTATAATTATATATATAAATAATTATTATATAATATTATATGCACACACACAAACACACACATACATACACACACATATATACATATATACACACACATACATATATACATACATATATATATATATATGTGTGTATATGTGTGTATATATATATATATATATATATATATATATATATATATATATATAAATAATATAAATCAAAAT
>JAUCMT010000114.1:18222923-18246492 GCA_032357475.1 Enteromius thamalakanensis
ATTTACCTAATACTGTTCGGGAGGCAGGCACACTCTGTCAGTTTAAATCTAGATTAAAGACACATCTCTTTACTCTGTCTTACACATAACACACTAATACACATTTATTAATCAAATCCATTAAAGGATTGCTAGGCTGCATTAATTAGATTTCCGGGAACGCTCCTCTTAACACACGATGTACTCGTTACATCGAGAAAACGCTAATATTAGTTTATCTCTCTTATTCTGTTCCTCAGTCCGTATCCAGATCAGATAGTGTATCAACACAAAGAGATGATCTTCACCGGAGACTAGAATACCTAAATGAGCTCTGTGGACAGATCGCTGGATCCAGATGCACACACACACACACACACACACACACTATAAGTCCTTACACAATCTAACATGTGTTTAAAACTGAAATGGAAATAAGGTGCTGGGCATCCGGCCAGAGGAGAACTGGACCCAACTAAGCCTGGTTCTCCCAAGGTTTTTTCCCCCATTCTCTTATAGATGGGGTTTTGATTTCTTGCCCTTGTTGCCTCTGGCTTGTTTAGTTGGGGACACCTGATTTCTAGTGATTATCGTGATTCTGATTACAAAGAACGTCTCTGAGTTTGATAAATAAACAGTTTACTCTCGTCATTATACATTACTGTTCTCCTATTTGACAATGTTCAGTGCTATCTGTATTGTTAAAAGCGCTATATAAATAAATGTGACTTGACTTGACACTGCGTGGACACACCAGATGCTGACTGGTGTTCGGACTATTTCAGTTGACTTTCATAAGCCCCAACAGAAATATCATAAATAGCTTTTTTATGCAACTGTCATATGTGACTGTAATGTGATTTATAAATTCTTTTGCAATTTTATCAGCTGTTTGGACTCTCATTCTCACGGCACCCATTTGCTCCAGAGGATCCATTGGCCTTCAAGTGAAGCTACATTTCTCCAAATCTGATGAAGAAACAAACTCATCTACATCTTGGATGACCTCGGGTTGAGTACATTTTCAGCAAATATTTAGTACAACAGTTCCTTAATACTTAGATCAGATTAATTAGTATATAGTCTAAGAAAACATGCTCACAAGCCTTATAGACTACAGTCACACTTAATGTGTGTATGACTCTGATTATTAGCTAAATAAGAACATTACAAGCTTGTAAGTTGTCGCAACCGAGTGTTGTAAGAAAGCTTTTGGTTCACACGGACCATGCATATTTATATTAGTTTATGAAATGGATTTCAAGGCAAGAACTTCGTTTTACGAAACCTTCCTTTCTGTCTTGCCCAGGTTACGGTGACACATCTTCACAATAATTGTGGTTTGCATTTAAGTGTTGCAACTCCTACGATGTGATCTAAACATTTTAACGGCCAGTCAGCGATGTTGCAACTTATCGGAGGTGTCTTGACTGCCTATGTGTACATGTCCTTTCTTACTGTGGGAAAGAGGTTGTAACTTCTCAAAATCACCAGAGCATCAGGTCACCAGAGGAAAAAGAAAATTTTCCTTCAAAATATTTTCAAGGGGAAAAAGCGTAAAAGCATGTGCACTGACTCACATTTTTTTAACTTGCGTATTGGTAATAATTTTCATAAAAATTTCACAATTTTTCTCCATCAGTCCCAGGTATTGTATGGCTTAATGACTATAATAATATATCTCAAAGTTATTTCCTTTGAAGCAGGAGGTCACATTTAGGTCATTATTGGACTGCCGGCAAGAAAATTAACTTAGCCCTTGCCTGTGCGACCTGCTGAATGACTTGCCTTGCAGAAATAATAATGCTGACATAGATCAAAGCTTCCCCTCCAGTGCCAGCACCTAAAAATAAGAGAATCAATACAATCAGTGAAAAAATAGCAAATTAAAAAATACAAATATGTTTATAAATATATATATATATGTTTTATGTGTTGTTAGGATAGCAAAGTAAACAATAAAGAAATCAGAGATAACATATAATTAATTAATAAACAGAAAAAAACATTTGGAGATGTGGAATCATATTGTTCGCAAAAATCCTGGAAAAGATTTGGTTTCAGAGAAAAAAAAACATCTTATGCCAAAGTAACTTTCGGTCAAATGTACACAAATTGTTCTTGTTAGTCATGGATCATAGAGAATTTAAAATGTCAGTTGTGTTTTTGTGGATGCCTTGCAAGCAACTGACACATGGAATGAGTTTCAGAACGCAAGCTTCAGATTTTAGTCCACAGTCCTTGTTATTGGCCAAAGATTCATTTCATTTCTTGGTTATAATTTTCTCTGTTATGAAATGCAGATGAAGCTGGTGCTTTCCCACATCAGACTGGGAATTCTTGAAAGCTTACAGAAGCATTTATTTGTTTGTCTTATCGTCATAGAGGTCTCTTTTCCTGTGTTACCATGCCTGCGGAGACTGATGATTTGTTGGTCCCACAGCTTTGAAAAAGGAAGCTGAAGATTTACTTTGTATGATTCAGTAGTCGCAGATGCACACGCTTGCATATACACATCTACACACACGGACCGAGATGCTGAGTAACTACTACTGTAACCATGGAGGCATGTAAACATACACAATATTTAGCCTAGGGGTATTTATCTAATAATGTTTATGCTTATTACAGCATTTATTCTGAACTTTGACCTGTTGGTCTCAATATCTAGGAACATCTTACAATAACAAAAAAGGGCATTTTTTTACTTTCACTGACTTGACTAATGAGCAAATAGCTATTCTTTTACTATTCTAAGCTCTTTTTACTATTCTAGCTTATCAAATGCCCCTAGCTGACCTCTTTCTTTCAGCCTATTAATGGTGCTTTGTAATGATAAAGACTCTGCATATTCTTTGTGAACACCTTATAATCCCATTTATAAATTTAGATCTGATTAGTCATCTGGAAGTTAAGCTTGTAGTCATGGGATTTTTTTTTTTTATATCTGAATTCCACAATTTTCCCCTTAACAGAGTAGCTCATCTGAGGTTAAAATGATGGCACGCTACGCTATGTTGTTTTTTCACTTTTTCCCCCATGCATTTATCTCGTTCGTGACCTTCTCTACATACTACAGGTAATGGAAGAAAAACATGTTTAAAACTAAGGCAAATCGGCTAAACAACAACATGAATTGCTTGTTTTTTAACAGCTCTCAGTTTAATGGAGTGAACATTTCTTACTTAATAATTACAGCACTGCATACCAGAATTTGCTTCCGTGACATGGTTACAAATAGCACATATTAAATATTTAAATTAGAACAAAACAAGCAAGTTACGCCTTTTTAAACAAGCTATTATCACTGTGCAGGATTTTCAAAACATCTCACTTAATCTGCACCTTTTACAGCCTCGTTAAGGCCGGAACATACACAAAGATGGCCTAGCATGTTAAAAAAGAATGCTATTTTTCTGTATATGTTCATATATGAATCATTACAGCATATTTTCCCTTCTTTATGCATCTAATTGCAATTAACTCTAATAAGGCACACCTGTGACGTAAAAACATTTCAAGCGATTACCTCTTGAAGAATGCCAAGAGTGTGCAAAGCAGTAATCAGAGCAAAGGGTGGTTATTTTAAAGAAATTTACAATATAAAATATGTTTTCAGTTATTTCACCTTTTTTTCTAAGGACATAACTCTACATGTGTTTATTCATAGTTTGGATTACTTCAGTGAGAATCTACCAATGTAAATGGTCATGAAAATAAAGAAAACACATTGAATGAGCCGGTGTGTCCACACTTTTGGCCTGTACTGTACCATTAAGAAAACTAAGGCAAGAAACAAGACTGTTGCAATAAAATTGTTTTAAATAAAAGATACCCTTTTTAACACAAAATGGTTACTATAGGCCTATATTGTGGAAAAATTTCTCACGTGCTTCGGCCTTCCGTTAGTCCCGCCTACACCGGAAACTCATGGACATCGATTACTCTACCTGTCAAAGTTAAGAATTGCATTTTTTTGACAAATACCCCGAGTTCCACAGAAAATACCCACCACACAGTTTCCGTTGGATGAATGTAATGATGAAGGTACGTGCTTTATTTTTAAGTCGCGGGTGCGTGGCGAGAACGTGCGCAAACAGAGAGAAGTCTTTTGATTGGCTGTGTTCCATGAATGTGTTGCGTAACGTCCCTTTTTGGCTTTAGACAAGAGAAATTGCTTGGCTGTAGACTCTAAACTGATAAGGACACAAAGTTAAAAGGGGTCTGTACTTTCAGTTATCCAAGATGGATTTATTTTTCTTGATAGCCTGTGTTTCCATGCCAGCCACGTTGAATGTGTAATCGCTGTTGCGCGGGGTGATGATGATGCGGACAGGTGCACAGCAAGATGACTCGCATCCCTCTCTCCTCCTCTCCTCACTTCTCTCTCTATTTTCTTCTAAAACAATCAGCCATTTTCAAATCGTTGTAGAATGACCTTTACTATCAGACAGATGTTAAAAGATTCGAATCCAACCCCAGGTATTATTGGATTAGTCAGTGAGATACAGGGTCAAACTTTTATTGGATTTTAAAACAGTTTGCTTAAATTTGATGCAGGTTGATTTTTCATGTTCTTAAAAAATGATTATGCAACAGGGACAAACTGTATATTAAATAAGCGTTGACATATGCACTTACTCCCTTATTTTTTGACATAGGCTAAGTTTATTTGCTTAGCCTACATGAAGTAAGGCCTTTGTTCACAGATTAAATTAGTTGATCTGATGCAATAGATAATTAGCCAGTTAGCAGAAGCAAATTGGAAAAAAGCCTTTTTGGTTTTATTGAGGAATTACAATTCAAGGAAAATTGCAATTCTTTCCTTATTGACAGTTTGACTGATTTTTTTGCCAACTGATAAATTAGATTAGCATTAGCTGGCAGAGATGGTTTTACTGCCATTCAGATCTAAAATATGGCTTATTGGCAAGGCTAACATATTTTAGGTGAAATGCAGGAGGTTCTGTTGTGTATAGAAGGTAAATTTACAGAAAGACATTCTGTTCACCTTTTGAGAAAACCACTCTGTACGTGGTATTATGCATTGTTGATGGATGGATCATAATGAGAGGTGAATGGGTCATATTGTTTAACACTGTCTTGGCCCTTTTTCATTTCCTGTGGGTAAAAGATCAGTGGTGTGAAGTACCAGCAGAGATTGTTTTTCATAGATGTAGGCATAGATAAGGCGTAGATGTTAAAACCTGTTTTTTTTGGCTGCTAGAGGCTCATCTAAGATCTCTTGCATTTTAAACAGGGCTAAACTGAGTATTTCTGTGACATACAGGCTCTTGTGAGTAGTTCAGCTCCCATGGAGATGTTTATCCGCTGACCTCTCGCTTGTTTTAAGTTAATTAATGAGCTGTCAAAGTCATTAACATGAGAACTCTTATGGGCCTTTTGGGATAAGAGCTGGGATGATGTATTACGACGGTAGTTTAAGGGTTTTATTTAGCTTCCTGGTGTCACAAAGTAACAAATAGCACTTGTGCATTAGTAAAGTGTTTTGTATTGGTGTTTTGTGCCAGATCATTGAGTATTCTAGCCCCAAGATTGTATTTGAGTGCTGGAGATATGCAAGTCATTCTCTAAAGAGGAAGATTGATCATCCAGGTAGGTTGGTATTGATTTATGTGATACAAACAAAATAGCCTAATATATAAACAAACAACAACTTAGGTGGTCGAACATTGTGTTGTGCATTGATGGATGTACTGGCAGAAGTCACCTTTTGTAGAAAACAATGTCAAAGGTCATTTCTTATCTCTCATTTTAAAGTAGTATAAGCTGTAGATATTTTTTCTATATTGTGTTCAGTAAAAATAATTCATTATTATTTTCAACCCGACTGCCTCATTGACAAACAAAAGTTAGTGAGTAAATGATAACAGAAGAATGCATTTTTCGTTAATTTTTTTTGATAAGCTATTGCTTTTAGGTAATGCAAAGCCTGTCAAGCTGTTTCTTTGGAGATTTACAGAGTCTTATAGACTTTTCAGAGCAATCAAGCTACAAATGCCATGCTCTGCATGTAAAGCTGGGATATTTTAAAACTGAAAAAAGTACATCACCTTTAAGCCTTTCATAATCATCCTCTCTGTGGGAACTCTCCAATTTAATTCACACTTCCTTTGACGCCACTATGGCAAACACATTGGCTCTGTCAAAAAATTATGTGAAGATTTCGAAAACATGAACAAAACTAAGCGGGGATTTTGATTTGTTCCTTTGTTCTTTGAAAGGCATCAAGTGTGCATGTTTTATTTCATTACAAGTTCTGTTTGGTGGTTTCATTGCCATTTAATTAAATTTAAACCACTTTTTGGGATCAAAAGAATGTCTAATCAAAAGAATTTTGTAGTGAGGATTTTGAGTTTCTGTGTATATCTAGTTTTATCCAAAGTAAAATGCTCAGGAGAGATGCAGTTTATGTGGAATAAGATGATAGACATTGAAAACACCAAATTCCACACCGTGACATTCCTCATAATACAGCAAATTCCATTTTTTATGACTTAATTTTGTAATTTCTGCATTGCAGAAATCATACACATGCCTTCAAAACACTTTGAAATCTGAATACAGCGCAGGAGTATTATGAATTGCTTTTATGATACTTTTATCTTTGTCCTTGCCAGTTTCAGCATCCACAGACGGGAAAACACTAACTTCTTCCTTGTAAGATAGTGTTTCACCTTTTGTGTTTTACAGAGGAAAGAAAATAATATGAGACAGGAGGTGATTAAGCAATGGTGAAATTTTGAGAGAACTATTGCTTTAAATCAGATATTAAAAGTCACTTTCATAATCCCTCTCATTTATCACTGTCTACTGTTTTAAATAGATTGTATGTATAATTCATCAACTGCTTGCAGTAGGATTACAGTCTTTAGTAAATGTTAAGCATTCATCTGATCATCCGTCTTATGCATCTGATGATGTTAGATAATTATATATGTATAGCTCTTTAAGTCAGCAAAGATATGTAAATGCTTATCTATCAAATGTATAATTTTGTATTGCAAGAGAGCTTGCCATTACTCTAGACTAGTGTGTGTGTGTGTGTGTGTGTGTGTGTGGCTTCACTTGTGTCACATCTACCGTCTGCCCTGCAATGAGAGACCCAATGGCAATGGTTTTGGTCTGGAGATTAAATCCACTGCCATCCTTGTGACTCGGCCTTATATTGACGTTCTTTCAGGGCGAACAGCATGGTGGGGAAGACTGATGAGCTCTTAGACACTGTATCTCATTTATCCCAATTACACAGAAGACATGCTTGACCCTGGCCTGGGGGAAGCGACCCTGCTATTGCTTTGAACATCCATTCACTATAAGCAACAAGTGACATCTGATATTGAGGATATGTTCTACATTAATACATTCTGCATTACATTAGTTCTAGTATATTAATGCTAGTGCATAATTTGAAAATGCTTACTCAACACACCCACTTTAGAAAAAACATGCTTTTTCTGTTTATTTTAATAGTTCCATGCCACCTCATTGCAAGCATTCTATAACAAACTAGTCTGTTTAAGCTTTTTGTAAACAAACAGTGCATATCTTGGAGATACAGTTTTATACAGTCTTATTTCACAAGTTAATCTCCATTGTAATTGGATTAGACAAAGTGGGGCCATATTGTGCATCATTTTCAACAAATCAATGAGACTTTATATGGGGCATATTTGTCCCGCACAACAAGGGGCCACACATTCTACAGTTATTGAAAAAAAACAGAAAAAAGAACAATGTTTTGTCTCCAAAAGCTTTTACTTTTAAGGAAATTATTATTATAAAGTTCTCACTTGTACCGTAAATATGCAATGTTTTAGAAATGATAATAATAATGGATACAATTATGATAGTGTTGATTAAATGATTACTATTATTTTTGCACGGTGTGTTTATAGGAAAAGTGGTGATGTTTTTCGTTACTATTTAGTAATTTGGAAGAACGTAAAGCTTTAGTATATGGCATAGTACCATTTCAAAGAAGAAGAAGAATTTAAAACCTTTGCACTTTTTGATCCTTTGTTATGTTTTTGAATCAAAAATGGTTCCAATGGTTTAGATTTTTTTTTTTTAACCTACAATGTTTAGAATGCAGACTTCATGTGTCTAGCAACAAGGAAGCAAACAATCCATAGATGAAAACAGCAGCCCCTCATCGTCTTCCCATGAGAAAACTGCTGCTTGCCTAGCTTCCCATTACATGTGAAAATCAGTTTCCCAGGAGGTTTAAACTTCATCAGATGTACTGCGGATTCTGTTGTTTTTTAAAAACATTTAGTCACGCAAATGAAGGACAATTCATGCAATGTGTTTGAAGTGCTCTTGTCGTGACTTCACATCTCAGTTTTTCCTATTCTCCTAAAGAAACAGATATGCTTTTCAAATACTTCTCAAATCCCATCTTGATTGAAATAAATGGGACCCCATGTGAGTGTTGTGTATTTTATGGCTCAAGCTTTCCAGAGTTTTCCAATTTTGTATGCTAAGCTTTCAAAAGATGCAGAAATCTCATGAAAATGAATTATAAAAAGCGTGAAAACTACAGTCAGATCTGTGGGGCATCACCTCACAGGAGCGGTGCAAAAAGGATCAAAATCTGGTCTGAGGAGAGCTTAACTGGGAGGGAAGGCCCTGGAGTTTATTTAAAACAAATCTTTGTGCACATAAAGTGTATAAATACAGACTATATCCCATGTATTAGCAATTTGAAAGGGTGCTCTAATGTGGGAATGATGATCGTGAAGGTTGCTGGTTTTTGCACGTATGAGAGAGAGCATCATATTTTTTTTTGGCCACATGTAGACTTTTACATATGCATAAGGCTTATATTAAATATTCTTTGCAGTTATTCAAAAATGCTCTAGGTTTTTAACAGATTCAACAGACTATTGCTTAAAGCTTCTCATAAACACCAACCATGTATCAGAATACAACTGATTTCTTTCTTAGTGAAACAAGGCAGGGGGTATTTTAGATAGATCTGAGGCAATCTGTTTATTGTAAACTACTGTCTTCATATTGTTAACAGACACAGATGGATAGAGGATATTTAGCTGAAACGTTCCCTCCGGTGCATTTCATAAAGTGTTTGTCAGAGAACCTCAGAGTTCTTTATGTTTTCCACCAAAATGAAATGGGACTTCATAATTTAGCCCCGTTCGCATGAACAGCCTAGAATCCATTCAAAAGAAATAAAGACGTGTTTAGCAGGTTTCAGATTTATAAAATTAACTCTTTTGAAGAAAAACACATCCTTGGATTTGACATCAGATGTTTAAAAGATAATCAGAGTTTTGTGTTGAGTCACATAGTAGAACGTAAATACTACATTTTATGTGTTGTGTAACTGTCTGTTTATTTTTGTTACCCATTACTTATGTCAGGCACGTCACTTAAGGCATTGATTCGTATTCACTCATGTTACTTCAGCTATATTTTAATTCCATTCACCATGGAATGAGCATGAAGCTATCACTTTTAAAAGAAGCCATGGCACCAAGACAAATGACCCCCATGTGAACACAAACTGGCTGAGAGAAAGTGAATTACGTATCTAAGCTTCTATAGAACAACATGGGGCTCCACTTACAAATCTATAAAAAGCTGTGACCTTTTCTTTAACTTGGTTGCATGCCATTTTGCAGATACTTTGCATTCCAAACTACTTACAGCCAACTAATTGCTGTGCGTGAAGGAAACATAGGTTAAGTGGCTTGCTTAAATGCTAAGTGATGATAAAGTAACTAAATTAATGTATTTGTTCTGTCAAACTAACATAAACATCTTTAACAGGAAGAGTCTACAAACTTGTCAGTGCTAGCAATGCTGTTTGTTTTTCCTTAGATGATGTATTCATTTATTTCTTTATTATTATTATTTTTTGCTTATATAAAGTAGATTCTAGAGAAGGCAGAACAAGAGGTCAAGGTTTGACTGTTTAGTATGGTTCAGTCAGCCCCTGCTGGTAAATACTGGAACTTTTTGTAGCATTAAATTATCTTTCTCCATTGATGACCCATTAATATTTTTCATGTTTGCTGACCAAATAATTTATCTGCAAGCAATTTATTATTTGCACATAGTTACCGTGTGTGTATATATATATATATATATATTTTTTTTTTTTTTTTTAATATATATAATTTTTTTTTACATTTTTTACTATGCACTCTCAGAAATGACAGTGACAGCTTATTTTTACGAATGCATTTTATGTTACAGCTCATTCTGCAAATGTTCAATCAATTGCTATAAATGCTAAAAATATATTATAATAATAAATACTTTTTTTTTACTTAGATTGATATTTTTTGAAGTGCTGGTATTAGTCATTTTTAAATTCATATTTAATGTGTAATATATACATATAGTTTTATAAAATGTATAAAGTCTGTTTTATAAAATCTATCCTAAATCATAGATTGTTTGTTTATTGTTGATCATTTTAAGGCCTTAAAATTGACATCAGAACTTTCTGTTTCATAAATAAGGAATAAGAAATCAGAATGTGATGCAGTTCTGGATTTTACACTTTTACACAAAAACAGATGAATAGTTTCAATCAAGGCAAGTCAGTTTTAGTCAGACACTTATCTGAGCCTAAATCTGTTCAACTGGTCATAGCTAAACAATTCATTTTAAAGTGATTACCTATGTTTGCTGCATAGATAACAATCAGTCCTTGCTGTTCCAGTATGCTCAGTAAACATGTCGATGAAAAATCTTTTATTTCTGCGTAGAGAAAAGATGTTGTTTCTGCTCAACTGTTGCTCCAGCTCAAAAGTCAATTACAGTAGTGATGAACTGGACCAATGCCTTGACCACCATGTAGGCATGGTCCAGCTGTCTGAGCTCCATGATTTCCTGGCTCATTGAATATCTCCACTTCTTCAGAATAATTTGAGTTGATTGCCTTTATGCACCAATGAAGCAGCATGTCATAAGGTCAAGTACTGGAATTAATTTGAATGTGCTGCGTCAGCGCTGATCTCTGAGATCAAGCAAAGGCTCTTCTTGCTCAGTTTACCATGGTTTACACCTCACAAACTTCTCGTTTGATCTCCACATCACATTTCAACGTGTCTGAGCACAGCTGATGCTAAAACAGGATTTAGCATGATGATGGTAAAACAGGATTTGAAATGTAGAAAGCGCTGTGAGTGGCTTGATGTGGTTTAATTGAATAGCAGATGGGTAATCACGACATTCAGATCAGTATTTGATGCGATATGCTTGTACTTTAAACATCTGAACAATGTTCTTCATAACTCCGATCACTTCAAAGCGTTTGAAGCATTTGGGCTGTCAATCGCATATATTTTGTAAACAAATAAATACATATATTTCTATGTATATGTGTAAAAGTATGTTATCAATTTCTAGTTACAAAAAAAAAGTTTAAAATGTTAAACGGACATGAATATGCTTTATGCTGCATAAATATTTTTATTATGTACAGTATGTATAGAGGTCAGTGTTGACCTCTGGCCCTTGCAATTCAGTTCAGACTTACTATTTTTAAAATTAGGTTACCAGTTGCATTGCACTTTTATCAGTCGAGATACATTATTCCACATTTTAAACCGTCTTGCATCATATATCTCCGAAGACAAATGATTGCAATAAAATGAGACATTTCTTTCTTTATCAGCATGATGGATCTCTTGGTTTATGTGTATGCTTGTGATCATTTTAATTAGATTTGATAAATGAACAATTGTCTTAATATTTGATGAATGAATACTGAAAACCGCAGACTTTTGCTCACTTAGTAAGTTGGAATACTTTAAGCGAGGAGGGAGCAGGTTGAGAATGACCTCACGCTTTTATTTGAGAATGGCAAACATGCACAAACATTAACGGCAGATAAAACAAGTCCGATTATGTAAAAGTTTAATGATAATGAAGCATTAGCTACTTTATCTATTATCTACATAATATTTAGTATATTAAATAAATTATTTATATTTGATCTAAGCCTAGACAATTGGCATGATATACATTGGCATGAGTCACTTTGGATTCTTGTGGGTGCAGTGTTATCTACTTGGGGTTGTTGTCCTTAAAAATCAAGATTAAGGCAAGTGGAGCGTCGAACAGCAGGTTGGAAATGTGCAGATTATTGAGAAGTGCTTTAGAAAGACATATGAGTCACACTTTGACTGTGTGACTGAAGGTTATGCATAATGTATGGTATTTGCAGAAGAGGAAGGATAGGCTCTTGACATTTGAAGATGATTGTTGAACACTCACATTTCAGGTTAAAATCTGTGGTATTGCTAGAGAAGAAAGTAAAGTAAAGTAAGTATTAACTTCATGAGTCAGGTGAAGGATTCTCTTGTGAGTCACAGCACTAGTTTTGGCTTAAACAAGGATTACTTGTTATTTAAATTCATTACTTAATTATGTTTTTTTCACCACTAGAGAGTACTAGTAAAAAAATAAATAAATTAGGAAACAGAGCAAAATGTGATGCATTCAAAAAGATTATGCAAATGGTTAATAGCCTTCTTCCCACCTTGTCTCATGGCATAAATTTACCTTGGTGCACATTTTTAAGTAAGACATGAAATACGTACCGATAAGTACATATTACTGCAGTCTCCAGTAAAGGCAGTAAAACTATTTTTATTTTTTTATTATTTATGCAAAAAAAAAATTCACACAATTACTTGAAGAATATCATGTTATGATTTCAAAACAATATGAATATGCTGGGAACAGATGCTTTCAAACACATATCCAGCTTCATATATATGGGTTTCCATAGATGGTAGGTTGGTTCGGTAGCTCACGCAGTACAGAGATGTACTTAAACGACAAGGAACTCTGGTTTGAATCCCGTGTAACTATGGTTCGACAAAACAGTTCAAATGTGTGTAAAAGGAAGTTGAAATGGAATGAATGCATCATTAAATGCATTTTATAAAAGTTTTGCATTTGTTAACACTATTGGGTAGGTTTTAGGTTGGATTTGATGTAGGGCATATTTCCAACATGACAGAGCATTAACTTTTAGCAACAGTCCATACATCAACAAAATAAAAATGTGCTAGGGGTTCACATATTAAACCTGTCTTTTAGTGCCACTCAGTGGACATTTCTTTTTAAAACTGTGGCAAAATGTGCAGTAAGGCATGTAAAAACTGAGTTGCACAAAAAGTGCATAGATTTATATATTCATAGAGACCAGGTTCCCTTTTTCTAAAAGATTATCTTAACATTTTACTTTTATATGTCTTAAAATTTCTCGCATATGGTTGTAGTGATTTTCTTAGTGGAAAGCAGCCATTTAATAGGTTTTTAAGCTAGAAAATGCAAGCTGTACCTCACCTTTTGAATTAAGAGCTTCATGTGGCACAGATGAGCCAGCTGTGAATGCACCAGCAGTTCCAGACAGTCTAGAAGTGCATGAAATGCTAAATTACAGGTGAAAATGGAAGATAAGTGCCACATTAGCATTTAGAAGCCACTTTTTTATGCGTTAAGTAGGACTCATGTTGTATGTGTGTGACTGAGCGAATAAATTCAATGAGTACCCTGCAGTTTTACCCATTCATTTATGATATTTCAATTAATATTGCTAGATAATCTCTATGCCATGGGATGGGAAAGAGAAATGACAGACCCAACTTTTCCAATCAACCTATTTGAAACCTGCAAATAAAACATGAAGTTTTCATAAAAACTTTAGGGCGCAGTGAAAATGAACACAAAATGAAAAATATTTCAGATCTGACTTGGACGATAAATTATACATTTTCTGAGAAGGGTAAAAACATAGGAAATAAATGATAAAAGACGACAAATGCATAATGACATATAATTTAGCATTTCAACAATGCATGATTTGCATACTATGTGCTGGGTGTCCAAGTTTTAAAATTCTCTAAAGATATTTTTGGATTTATGTTGTGTTTTTGAAGAATGGCGTTAGTAAGATTGCTTTGACAGAAGAGACAAACACATTGAAAATGGAATCTGGTTGATTGATATTCAGAAGATTGCTTATACACATTTGAATAATGACCGCGAAGATGCATCGTTCAGCTATTCTTGGTGACCATGAATTATTTAAGTAATACCCTGTTTGGTACAAAGCTGTTGAGGCAGAATACTGTGCATCTTGCATGTGTTTATATTACTAACATTCTAAAGTAGACAGCTTGATCTACTAGTTATCCAATTTACCATACTTATTGTATATAATATATTCATTAGCAAAACAAAACCTTTATAGCATTGCTATAGCAAGTTTAGTTTGTTATGCTTAAGTAATTGTGCTTGATTGTTTTAATGTGCTTTTAATGTGTCTGACTTCATAAGGGTTTAGTTCAGTTTACAAAAGTAGCTTGCATACAAATGTGTTGATACAGATTTCTCTCGGTGCAAGTCATTTAATGCTGTTTTTCACTTTATTTGTGACCTTCCTTGGTAATTATCTTACCAGTCCCGGTATTAAGAGAGAGAGACAAAAACTTTATTTCAATGCAAAACATTTTAGCAGCCATAACAACCACTGCCGTTATATATTAATGTGTCCCATGCAATTTTTAAATTCCTTTTTAAAAGACTAAGACATAATTTCAGGTTGTCTCCAAATTCTAAACTGAATAAGGAAATCATTTAAATCTGTTAATTTGTCTTCATATGTGGAGACTTTGATGCCTGACTTCCATTTGACCATTCAGACCTAAGTTTCCCTTAGGCGATGTTAGTAATAGTGTCATGTATCATCACAGCTGGATCTGAAACAAAACATAATGTAATCATATCGCTTCAAACCAGAGCAGTGTATCACATATTTGAGGATTTGAGTGAGAAATGTAAGATGACACCATTTGCATTTTAATAGGAATAGTTTTTACATGCATACTAAATATAATTTCGAAAACATATATGAACAGAGAAAGAGGTATTTCTATGATAAGACAAATTATTGTACTGCCATCAGTAATCGCAAATACCAGTAATACATCCCCAGAGTAAATTGTTTGCAATGCTTAATGCATTCACTGGCAAAAATGCATACATAAATTAAAGACTGTAAATCAAGTGTCAAGTGTGGAAATTCCTATTTAAGAAATATTTGATGACTGAATGCCAAGATTAGCCAATCAGAATCAAGTATTCCAAATGGCAAATTCTCTCCATGGCAAATTCTCTTAAGATGTTTGCCCATTTTTAAACTTGACAGCAGTCTTCCTCAGTCTAGAAATTTATTTTACCTTGCCAGAGAAGTTGAAAATTGACTAATTAACAGTCTGCATGTCATATATATATATATATATATACATTGCTGTAAGAAACCTATTTAACTGCAATTATAAGCAAATACTTCCTTAAGCCAAGAACAAGCAAATTACTGTAGGACTCACATACTGTGAAAAAATGCAAATTTATTAAACCATACTATGCTGCATATGATAACTTTTCAAATTAGCCCTGGACTTTATTTTGTTTCATTAATATTCAGCCCCAGTTGTTGACAACAGAGCATCTTGGATGATAGCATCTGCAGCTGAGACCAATTAGCAAGAAGAGAAACGTGAACGCTGCGTCTATTTGCACAGCATGAGGGTTGCATGCAAGGTTATCTTTACTGCACAACAAAGGACAAACAGCCTCCAAGGAACAGGATTACTTGCTCTGCGCCTCACTGAATATGTGCTAGTACACTAACGAGTGGACATGTCTTTGTGTTTTTAATTATAGCGTTTAGGAATTGTTCTCGGTCACCTGGCAAAATTTACTAATACTGGCAGCATGGTTATTTTATGGTTTATGTTAAGTTACGTTACACTTTGTTATGTTATCCCACATGTTTCAGCAGCCAATAGTGTTCCCATCACAGTATTGGTGCATGTCTGTACCTGTCCTTGCCCACTAATGTCATTGCATCATTGAGCCAAAAGGTAGAGTTTTTTTGAGTCTGACACAACAAAGTAATATAAATGGACTGTTTGCAGGACGGAATTGATGGTGTATAGTCTTTGGCTGCTCAAATTCACCTCGGGGTCTGTACTGAATAACAGCTGAAAACACTATAGCGCCACTTTTGAAGCAATCATTGAGAGCAAAACAAGCTTTTAGATATCAAATGTATCTAAAATCGACTGTTACAAAACATGCCTTATAATGGTTTTAGCCTTCCAGTATTCTAGAACCATTCTGTTTGTATTGATTGCCTTTCTTTCAGATGTAAACGACAAGGAGCTATTTGCTTGTTGTTTCTCTTTAAAAACATGCAGGAAGGAATAATGGTTAGACTGGAGTCTGTACATCAAATCTTAATGCAGTACATCATATTACTTAATACAGACTTAGTCAATGAGACAAGGTCTTTCAGCCAAAACTGAAAGAAAATGGGTGTGTTGTTAAGCCCAAAAGATAAAAACGATCATGGGAGGAGTACAGTAGGGTATGAGAAGAAAAATTCAGTGCTTCGCCTGTTTTTTTTTTTTTTCTTTTCTTTTCTTTTCTTTTCTTTTCTTTTGGGAAGAGCGTGCAATTTTGGAAAATCTTCTTTCTCCTAACATGGATTAAGAGGCTAATTAGGCCGATTATTGCTGCTTTGTGCCAGGACCCTTTTATTTATTTATTTTTTATTTATTTATTTTTTTTACATTACCGTGTCTCATGCACAGCCGTTAAATGTAAACAAAAGAAAAAAGGGTTTCAATGTAAAATATTAAAGAGTACATTTTATGAGAAAATACTATGCTATTTCAATATTTATTAAAAAAAAAAATAATAATTCTACGAACATGTTTGTCATCTAATTGATACTAACTTGTTTTGACTGGGAGCAGATTTACTATTACAAGTCATCCCAGTGTCGTCTTGTTTACAGTTAACATTTTTCACTTGTAATCAGAAGTGTCTTCTGTTGAAGTAAGTTTGGCCTCACTCTTTAGTTGACTCTGTGAAGCATGTCTCATCGGGCAGAGTGAGCCATCAAACTGGCCTTTGGCAATCTAATTGATAAATTGCATGAATCAAATGTGGTGATGACAAAGATGTCTAAACAACTTTTTAACAACTTTTAAACAGTTTAAAGTTGGCCCTCAATCCAAACACGAATATCAATCAGATCTTTTGACACATCTCTCCAACATTGTAAATCATCAGACCACCATGACCAGAATCCCACTGGCACAGGGCAGGGACGTGACTGATTTGTTATACTTATCAGGAGTGATTTGAGTGTGGACTAAATTCACGTTGAAAAAAAGGCTCGATTACACAAATAAACCATGTTTGGTAGTAAAAATATCACACTGGCAAATCATTTCTCTTTATGTGCGCACAATAACCTTAGATAGAGAAATGTGAGTTTTCTTTTACTGTAAAGTAGAATTTTTAGATGACCCTTATTCAAAAAAGTCTCATCTTGGCTCTGTGTTCTATGAATTTTCTGTAAACTCTGGGGTTCTTTTAAATCCATTTATAATAAGTAAAAATCCCCTTGGTGGTAAAGTTTGATCTGCCAAGATGTATTTCCCAGGCTCCAGCAGGTCTCAACAGCCATCTCTGCCTTTATCCATTGTAGACCTTCAAAATATTTATGTTACATGTTCAAACTCTTATATAAATAATCTTGAATAAGAAGCTCCTTGGTGGATTTTTTTTTTTTTTTATAGTTTCACATTTTACCTATGTGCCTCATCTTGGGTTACACAAGGACACCACTAAATACAAGTGTAAAACAATATATTCAGTAATGCATTACATCACTTGCTCACCAGTGAATGGGTGCCATCAGATTGAGTCCAAACAGCTGATAAAAAAAAATACAGTAATACTGTACAGTAATACAGCAATACTTTCTGACAAGTTCCGCATTTAGCACCAGAAATACGCAATTGCTGTGTAAACGTATTTCTGTCCTGTTTTGCTGGTATGTTCTAACACCGGTAACTAGGTAAACAATAAAGATAGCGCAAGCATCGAGCAAGAGTTGTTGTAACGTACCAGGCTGTTCTTGCAATGCCCAAAAGCAGCCTTATTTATCTTTCCACTTCTTCCCTGCTAACGAAGAAGAAAGACGAAAAGTTTATGAGGCTCCTCGTTTTTCCTCTGAGACGAGTAGCATCTAACCCTCGCAAAAACCTGCCCGTCTACTACATTTGATACTATGACCAGCAAACACACAAACACAGACATTGCCAGAGAAAAAAATAGATGTGTTAACAGATGATGGCAGCATTTGGCTAACATTAACATTAGGCTATCGTCGCTAGCTGCTATACATAAGATGTTCACTTGGACCAAGGGCAGACAGTGATTGTCATACTGTTTGTAACATCATGACCACGACTGTTTTATTGCTTTAATAAAGTACATGTCCTCTATACTATCCATACATAACCCTAGCCCTAGGTCTAAGTGGACACACTAATAATTTGTTAATATTTGTTAATATTATTGTTGATATTAATAATATCACGTTACGCGTTTTCTCCCAATAGAAGTCCATTATAAGGAAACAGCTTAACGTGGCTTAACAGATGCTACGTTGCCTTAATAAGGACCAGGGGAATCCAAACTTCTGTCAAATTTTATTCATAGTAAAGACTTGCCACTGTCAAAGGAATAACAATTGATATAGTTCACGACTATAGAAGTCCATTATGAGGAAACAGCTTAACATACCTTAACAATGACCAGGGAAAACCAAACTTTCGTCAAATTTTATTTATAATGAAGAATTGCCACTGTCAAAAAAAACAAGCTATCCAGCTTATAAAATAAATAATATTATGTTTAGCTGTTCTCATAATAGACTTCTATGGGGGAGAAAACGCTTAACGTGTTTTATTCACTTTATCTGTTGAATATGGGCTCGTTCTTTTTACAATAGTTAGAGATTATTACAAGGAAGGTTTGACAGCAATTTGGGTTTCCCTCATCAGGTTTTAGGTGCCTAAGCCACGTTAAGCGTTTTAGGATGTCCCTGTTACGTACCCTGAGAGCTGGATAAACTCTTCGTGGAAAGATTTATGTCCTTTATCCAGTTTGTTCCACTTTGTTAGGGATTTTCCTCAACGACTCTTGTCAAGTCAGCAAAGGTGAACTTTGCAAACCCGTAAGGCAAAATTTTTTAATTAACGCTACCCGGCTTTTTGCTGTGTTTACATTACACAGGAAGTCTGCATACACTGCGATTGCGTTTTTTAGGTTTCTGTGAGAAAGGTCTATTAACATGACCATCAAGTTGAAGTTAAAAAAGTCTTACTTTTCACCTTAAAGGACATTAGCTGATGGACTGGAGTTATGTGGATAAATGTGATGTTTTTATATACAGTACTTTTTAAACTCTCGTTCTGATGGCACCCATTCACTGCTGAGGATTCATTGGTGAGCCAATGACGTAATTTATGTAAAAATGACGTAAGTTGTTCAAATAAAGAAACCCAACTTGGATGTCCCGAGACTGAGTACATTTTTATAGCAAATTTTCAGTTCTGGTAAAATAATAACTTTTAAATTTATATATTATAATCATAGGTAATTTGCAACTTGGGTTTGTCCTTGAATTTCTTCTCTTATCAATTCCCACACATTGTCTTGTACCAGTATATCAAGTTTCTGCAAATAAGCAGATTCTCAGAAAGCCTGAAAGTCTTTCTGATGGTAATTGTTTGTGTATTAGAAAGGCTGGGGAGCTCTCCAAGGAACAGTCTGTTCACGGCAAGGAGTAGTGAGATCAGCACAGGTAATTTCAGTCTTGAACTCCACAAGTGCTAAATATATGACCTTTTACTTTGTTTTAAGGTTTAAAATCAATGAACTACTTTATGATTAAAGCACCGTCAATGAATTTCTATGTGGGTGGCAGCTCTGTGGAGACAATAAGGGATGTCAAACTTAAGAATTAGTGGGTTTAAAGGAAAAATAGACTATTTTTGAAAATAGACTCATTTTCCAACTCCCCTAGAGTTAAACAACTGAGTTATACCATTTTTCAATCCATTCAGTCGATCTCCAGGTTTGACGGTAGCACTTTTAGCTACAGCTTAGCATAGAGCATTGAATCTTATCATACTCAAAAATGAATTATTTAAAACTTGACTCTTCTATAGTTACATAGTGTACTAAGACTGATGGAAAATGAAAAGTTGCGATTTTCTAGGCTGCTTATCAGCTTTTTGCTTCGGAGCTAATCGCTTGCTACGTGATGGAAGAAAAAATAATTTTACCTTCTGTTCAAGATCTTTGATCGGAGTGTTCCTGCGTATGCAGCAGAGAGACGTGTACGGTCCTCCCTTCGGCAGTCTCAATCTAAAAGAGCAAATTTCTAACAGCTGCAGTGAGCAAAGGGATTGGATGCTCAAGCACCTCAGACATCTGGGGCTTCGGGTCAACTGGCAAAAGAGCATACTCTCCCCTGTGCAAAGGATCTCTTTTCTCAGTATGGAACTGGACTGGTTCAATATGACTGCTCGTCTCAGAATCACTGAACTGCCTACCTCAAGCCTTGGTCAGACGCTATACCTATAGGCCAGAGTGCCTTTAGGGCAGGTCTGGAGGCATGTTATAGTCATCACGGATGTCTCCATGACCAGCTTGGGTGCTACATGTGACGGGCGGGCTTTTCTGGACTGGACCCCGTCTGCATTGGCATATCTATTGCCTCTTTTGCAATTCGTCTGCCATCTCCTCCTCTGGAGTCACTCGCAGTTGAAATCACTGCGAACCATTCACGTTCCAGGAAGATCTTTATCGTGCAGAAGATGTATTGTGCTTAATGGCACACTTTGTCACCCACCCCCGTTCTTGGAATCTACACATTTGGCTTCTGGACGGGATGCAGCAGTCTTCGCTGGCCTTTCCCAGGCCATGGTGAATACCATTACTCAGGCTAAAGCTCCCTCTACGTCTGTTTGTTGGCTGGTGCACAGAGATGAACAATTCTTTTGTGCTCACCTTACTAAAGGAAAGTGGAACAGCGGATGTCCCCTTCCACTTTAAAAGTCTACATTATGTCGCTGCTATTGCTGCTTACCACGATGCGGTGGATGGCCTTTCCTTAGAAAGACAACACTAGGTCATCAGGTTTCTTTAAGGTGTGAGGAGGTTGAAATACCAGGTCGAAGGTGAGCCGTGCCCCCTAGGGGTGAGAGCCCACTCAACTAGGAGTGTCGCCGGAGTAGCCTTAGCTGTGCCGACAGAAGGACGTCCTTCACCCTCTTCGGCCCTAGCATTCTGTTGCATGGTTTTGTCCCGCTGTGTTACTTTTATTCAGTCCAGTTTCTGTTTTTGCCGCCCAGTTACCTGGGTGCTCCGTACCCAACTTGCTTATCCAGGCCCCCAGCTGGGCCACATTCTGGCCCCCAGGGCATTGGGATGGTTATGAATGAACAGCCTCCGATCAGGTCCCGCTCACGCAGCCTGGCCCTTCAGTTGAGTGGCTCAATCATGGTGCAGTATGGGTTGTGACACTTTCCATTAGGACCCCATGACGTCAGTCAATGATGTAACGTCATAGTGACTGACTAAAAGGGTATGTCTTGGTTATGTATGTAACCCTTGTTCCCTAAAGGAGGGAACGGAGACGTTACGTCCCTCCTGCCACAACCTGAGGCGTGCGCTGAGATGTCTGTTGATTAGATGCTTTAAATCTGTATTTGCAACAACTACAGATGCTTTTCTTATTCCATTTTCTTGTGGTGCAGTATGACTCTCAGTTTGTCTTTTGCTGTTTGGCATCATTCATTCACATCTTCCACTTTCTATTATGAGGATATATTACTTCTGTCATTACAAAGATTACCACAAAAAAAAAACACACATCTTCCTTTTCCTCTTCAATACATTTAACTCCTAAAACGTGTTGTCACTGTTTGAAGATTGTCTGTCTAAATGTCTGATGTAAATCTCAAATGATGAATGCCTAAGAAGATTGATTTAATGTTTCTGTAGACAAGTATGAGAGGATCAGTATTGATTTTCATTTGAGACACTTGGCAGGAAATAAAGAGGCTGATTTCATGTCTTGTGTCAGTAATACCAACTAAAAAAGTGGCCTGATATCTAATTGGAGGCCTGCGGTATGAGGTACTTCTAAAAATGTAAATGCTTGCAAAGTCTAAATGGATATCAAAGCTTTTAATAATCAAAGTGAAGTTAGATTTTATTCAGGTGACAGTGCTCAGCTTCACATCTGGTCTCGAGCCAGTTTTGTGGATTAGCCAGACATTCATTAAGGTTTGCATATTTGCACGGACTCAGAGTTTATACTGTGGTGATCTTCACACAAGCTTTTGTTGCATTTAGAGAGTGTTGACCACAGCCATATTTCATATGCTCCTTCCCAATATTATATTTAAGATTACCTACCCATATAATTTTTGCTGATCTGGTTTGAAAGTCAGATGGCTTTCCTGGACAAATGATCTTTCCATAAACAAAAAGAAAACAGTGAAGCTTGTGAAGCTTGAAAATCTGCTTTAATTTTGTAAATGTTCAAATTTTGATTTTGATATCCAAGACAAACATGTTTTATTTTCAGTAAATTAATCTGCACAGATTAATTGTTTACATTATGACTAGCAATATGCACTACTAAAGGAAAGACTACTTTTACTACATCCAATTATAGTGTTTTCTGCCCCTCTAGTGGCAACAGTCAGAACTGCAAAAGTAATAATTTATCAGACAGGTTTCCCCTGAACTGGAAAAAAATTCAGATTGACATAAAATGTATTTTTACATGTTAATGGTTATTTAATAAAAAGGTATGTTTTAATTATTATGGTTAAAGTATTTGTGAAATCAAAATGTAATATATTTGTGGTGAATGATTTATCTGAGTTAATGCACAAAAAATCTTTAATGCAATCCAAAAATGCTCCTCCTCTCGTTGATGGGCCTTCTCATCAGTTTGACGGTTTGGCCATAAGCATGACATCCTTAACTACGCCCCTCCAACTGTCAGTGATCATTTCTGAAAGGAAAGCCTACTTTTACTACATCCAATTAATTTGGCAGTAGAAAAAACAAGCCACACCCTCTATTTTCTTTTATTTAAAATTGTTCGTAAACTTCCGGTTGACACTGAAATGTAATCACCATGAATCATACGTTTTTTTAACATAATATGTGTATAATATATATGTATATATAATACAAAAAACAAACACATGTATATATTTAAGAAACATATATTGTGTGTGTGTACATATTTTTGATAAATGTACAGTGTGGTCAATAAGTATTTGATCACCCTGTGATTTTGCAAGGTCTCTTACATACAAATAATGGAAGGGTCAACAATTTTAAGCATTGGTGCATTTCCACTATGAGAGACAGAAACTAAAAAGAAAATCCACATTTTTATGTATTATTTTTTTAACAATTATTTGGGAATTACTGTGTCAAATAAGTATTTGATCACTTGAGTCAAAAAAATTATTAATATTTTGTACAGAAGCCTTTGTTAACAATTACAGAGGTCAAACGGTTCCTGTAGTTCTTCACCAGGTTTGCACACACTACAGGATTGATTTTGTCCCAATCCTCCATACATATCTTCTCTAGATCTGTCAGATTTCTGGGCTGTCGCTGA
>JAUCMT010000114.1:18246592-18267202 GCA_032357475.1 Enteromius thamalakanensis
AGAACAACCTATTAGTTCCACAGTAACTTCTTATTAGTTATGCAGTAAGTAAGATACAGTATTCTAAAGTGTTACCAGGTTTTCTTAGTGACTTTTATGTAATGCAAAATTACGTTTATTATTTGTATCTTTGTTTTATAGTTAGCTATAGGAGATTGTTCAAATATAAGCAGTTTATTCAGTGTAGTGAAGCCTCTCACAACATCCATTAAAAAAACAAGATCTGGTCGACCAGTTTTTATACATTACGAATTTACCATATCGCCTAATCTTCATTTTCATTATTAATGTTTTGTTTGAATATCAGATATTCCATACTAAGATTGATTACATACAGGAACCTTTTAAAGAAAAAAAACGCAGCACACATCGTGCTTGTAAGTCACAATGAGAACAAAGTGTGTCGTCATCAAGGATTTTTAACAACTGCAGCGCCTGACCTGTGTGACTGCTCTCGTTTTGCTCTCACGGTACTTTGTTGGCACATGTGATCGAAAGGCGGCTGCAGCAATGATCAAAGTCGGACAAAAGATCTTGCCAGAATGCATTGTTTTGTAACGCGGCAGCTGATTTCTTGGGGCGCCGCTTAAAGTCGAACGCACCTACTGTGTTTGCGCCTGTCAAGAGAAACCTAGTCTCGTGTAGCCAGACCTTCAAAGAACCAATCACAGTTAGTTTCGTTCAGCGTCACGTTTCGGGGGGTGGAAATGTCCCCACAACAACAGAACGCCGTGCAATAGGTCAGTCAGCATAGAAAATCCTGATGAGACGCTCGTGGTAAACATCTGATTGAAGCATATCTCTCCAGTTTTTAACACCAACGAGCAATTCTGGAGAATCGAACACAATACTGAATCGGCCAGCTGCGATACCAGCGTCTGTTGTTTCATGTTTGCCTGCAAACGTGGATGATATCCCCTTCTCAGTTAGGTAAAGTTACTTCACTTGATCTTCCATAATAGATAGGAGGGGATGCACAACTAGTGAAATTGGATCGCATACTTTTAAGAATCCAACATTTAACTGATCTTAATAAATGCTTATTGTTATTTGCACACACTGCAGGAGGGATTTTGGCCAACTGCTCAATACAGATCTTCTCATTTAGGGGCTGTCGCTAAGCAACACAGAGTTTCAGCTCCCTCCAAAGATTTTCAATTGGAGACTGGCTAGGCCACTTCAGAACCTTTTATATGCTTCTTATGGAGCCACTCCATGGTTTTCCTGGCTGTGTGCTTTGGGTCATTGTCATGTTGGAAGACCCAGCCATGACCCATCTTTAATGCTCTGACTGAGGGAAAGAGGTTTTTCTACTTTGGTCTCATCTGACTACAGGACTTTCTCCCATAACTCCTGTGGATCATCCAGATGTTCCCTTTTAAACTTCAGACGGACCTGGACATGGGATGATTTAAGCACGATAACCTTTCATGAGATGCAAGATTTTAAAGCATGAAGTCTTAGTGTATTACTTATAATAGCCTTGGAAACGATGGTCCCAGCTCTCTTCACGGCATTGACCAGCTCCTCCCGTGTGGTTCTGGGCTGATTCTTCACCATTCTTAGCATTATTGTTACCCCACAAGGAGAGATCATCCATGGGGCCCCAGTCCGAGCGACCTTGACAGTCATCATTAGCCTCTTCCATTTTCTGACAATTGCTCCAACAGTTTCCAGCTTTGTGAAGGTCTACAATTTTGTCTCTTGTGTCTTTTGACAGATGTTTGGTTTTGCCCATGTTGCTACTTAGACTTTGGCTGATTGTGGGGTGCACTGGTGTCTTTATGACAGCTAACAACCTCAAACAGGTGCTACTAATTTAGAATCATGAGTGTAGCTGGACTATTTAAAAGCAAAATAACAGGTCTTTGAGGGTCAGAAATCTGCCTGATAAGCAAGTGATCAAATACTTATTTGACACAGCAATTCCCAAATAAATTGTTAATTTTGAGCGAATCAAACAAGTTCATCCATGTTATCCTAGGACGAGAAGATATTTTGGTTTTAGGACAACTTTAAGGAAAGGTTTTGATCTACTTTAAATGTTGACTAGGCCTATATACATTGTAAATATGCATATGTTATGTAAAGTTAAATGTTTTATTTTGAATGTGATTAATTGTTTGACAGCACTGATTATTATATTATTTTAAAACAATAACAAAAAAATAATAGTAATATTTTCTCATATTTTCAAAACAATAATTTTTTTTTACAAAATTGCAATGCGTAACCAAATTATTTCTCTCTCTCTCTCTTTGTCTATATGTATATATAATACTTATTTATTTTTAAACATCCATTTCTTTGGCAAGTATTACCTGCAGCTACAGATAGCATTTGCAAAAGGTCAGACTGTTACCTATTTCTGTGAGTTAGGAAACACATTTATGGATCCTAAACAGATTAAAGCACTTAAGATGGCCAGATGAGATGACTCTCCACCGTTACTCTGAGCAAATGCTGGTGGCTGCTCATCGTTCTTCTCTCAACAAATTAAAAAGAATGGTGAGCGGGTGAAAATCAGTATCACAGATGTGTCAAAGAAATGCATCGCTACAGTATTAAGATAACAGATGCACTCTTATGCCAGACATTTACTTGGAGACGCTGAATGGAAAGGAGTTTTTGTTAATTTAAGGAATGGCTGTGCTTGTTTTCTGACAAAACCTCAAATGGCATAAATGTGATTTTGTACCACAAAAAGTATATATAAATCTCTTGAGTTGTATGAGTCACCAAAGAGCTGTCTGTAAGTGCGATTCTAATTAGGAAAACATGTTGTTTTGTCAGTATGCAGAGAAACATTACCATAAAAACCTTGCAGCTCTGATTCAGTGATTACATTTTGACTCGTACTGTTGCATTTTCTATTGTGAGAAGAGGAACAAAAGAGTGGCTAAAATTGACTATTCATTATAAGAAAATGGACGCTGATTGTCCTGTTCTTAGCAGAAAGAGCGTAATTGTGGCTGGAAGTACACAGGTGTGAAAGTCTGCACGTGGACACCATCTACTGCTTTTAATGCTCACTCACACATTAACAGCGCTCTGGTGCACTTGAACTCTCACACATATTGAACGCTTAATCCAATAAGCACAGTACATGTTTCAGCTTCAGATCTGTGCATTGCACACATGATAACTAACTGTCATGATGCCTCCACAAGCTTTTTCAAGTAGAAATGTTTCTCTTTTTAGTTCGTTTGTTGGTTTTGGCTGATTTCACTTTTTAACGGACTGGTTTATGATTTGTAGCAACAGTAAAAACTAAAACTACTTAAACCCATCAGGATTATGAAGATGATGTAAAATTTGGAAAGGTCAAATTCTACTCATTCCTTCTTTCGCTCTGGATATTTATCCTCTTTGAAGCTCATTCAGTTAAACACAAGAGTGTCTGTAAAATATGTGTTCACTACTGAAAAGTTTGGGTTCTTGGGTTTTTGAAAAAAGGGCTCTCATGCAAATAAAGGCTGCATTTGTATGATCAAAAACAATATATACCGTATAAAATGGAACTGTTTTTAATTTGACTATATTTGACATATATTTTAAAATATAACGTATTCCTGTGATGGCAAATCTGCATTTTTAGCCTCATTATTCCAATCTTCAGTGTCACATGATACTTCAGAAATGATTCTAATATGCCAATTTAGTTCTTAAGAAGCATTTTTAAATTAGGATTGTCCATGCTTAACACTTTTTTTCTAAAGATCTTTTGATAAATATTAAGATCAAAAGAATGCATATTGTTCAAATATGGATCATTTATATAGGTATATCGTTTTTGCAGGTTTTTTTTATAACTTTTAAAAATCAATAAAAAGCAATAGCTTAATTTTGATTAGTAATATTGATTGCTAAGGGCTTAATTTGGAGAACTTAGCGATTTTCTCAATATTCATTTATAGATTTATTACAAAAAAATTAGATATTTATCTGCTTAATATTTTGCTTTTTTTGCACCCTCAGAATCAAATAATTGTCAAAATATTGTCGTTGAGCATTCAGCTTTTAGAAGCTGTATAAATATATTATAAATCAATTTTTGGTCCTGGGTCACAGATAGTAAAATATAAACCAAACGTTTCACCCTAAAATGTAGGAATGTGGGCGCTTTGTTGTTCTTGTTTTCACATTAGTTGATCCAGTAGCTTTGTGACAGTGACGTACATACTGTACAATCTAAAACGAAAGAAAACAGATGCCTCTTCAAACCCCAAACAGAAATCCACACGCATACAATGAGGCCCAGATGGATCTGTCCAGCTTCAGCCGAGTTTCTCATATATGCTGAATGCATGACACTTTTCCCATGACATTTTGTGTTGTTTAATCACTCTTAGTATAATTTCATTCTTGATGGGTTTTTTTCTGTTAATAATCTTGCAAGAATAGACAAAAACCAGAGCTAAAAGGGACAACGAAGAACAGATTTGGCCCAGCAGGATACAGACCACAGAATCTGATTGCTTTGGTTCTGAAAATTCAACTGGCTTTTTTTTTTTCATTAGTGGTGCTTGCTTGAGATCTTTCAAAGCCCCTTATTTTAAGTATTAAACTTTGGTGTGTAACTGCTCCCTCACCGATCATGCTGCCTACATGAATATCTCAAATCATGCAGCTTATTGAGGAGAGATTTGCTGAATTACTTTTTGAAGTTCTCAGATATGTGATCTTTTTTTTACAGTGCGCTCTCATGGTATTTTGTAACTATTTTCCATTTTGGCAAATTGCTGCTTAATTTGAGCAATTCCATTTCATTCATACGTTTATGTACCGTATGAGCTGAGTGCATACCACTGACGTTTAGGATTAGAAACAAACATTCATGCTTTTTTCTCATCGGGTTGGATTTTTAACCTGGTGGACAATAAAAGGAAAAATATACATGCATCCTTGGGAGGACACAAACTATATCTAGGGACCAGAAAATCGTAGATACTTGTGGGGAAGCTGTTTTTTTAATGTCTTCAAGCCCTAGAACCACATACATGTAGCAATATTAACTAACAACCAACCAGAATACCTTAAAAATTGTACATCAGTGCTCTAACATTAATCAGGAGTCTTCAGAAAATGTAAAAATCTAATTCAATCAGGCATATGTTCTTTTCACAGAGTGTTCAGTGCCAGGTTAGATGTTTTCTCTCTAAGGTAATGTGATTTAAGAGCTTTTATAGCCAGAGATTTAGGCCTCCTGGAAAACGAAAGTTTATTGCGCCCAAAATTTCTGCCAATGCATCAGAGTGCAATATGAAGCTAATTGGCCATTTTGCAAATATAATATTTTTTCTCTGTGAACAGCTTCTTTTATCTAGATGACATAGAATATAGCATAATCACACACTATAGTACATATAATAGTGTTCAATATTCAACTTTTTTACTATTTTTTTCTATAGCACATTATTGATATATATATGAAGTGTAGAAAATAAAAAATAGTTTATATTTTATATTTAACATAACATAATTAGTTAACCACGTGACACTACTTTCTACATTTAACAATAAGAATATTTTGTTTTATAGTTGTAATATATAGTTACGATTTTAAACCGCTTTTACCATTTCCTTCTTTCCGAGTTTGGTGACATTCACATATTTTACTGTGTCCAGGTACTTTTTGTTTTTCATGTCAGCATTGTGGGCTGTTGGATGAATGTATATGAATGATCCTGTATGCAGGTGCTGAATGTACAAAGAATTTGTAATGATCAAAGTGCAGCTGTTTTCATGCAGGTATATAGTTCAGGTAATGGGGGCTGCTTCCTGCTGGAAAACCGTTTGTTTCCTGTGGTGCAATGGCTTGCAATTAGATCTTAGAATTTAGTGACTGAAAGACGTGTTGCCTACAATGTGATTGGTCACGGATGTTCTTGCCATCCTGTAAAAGTCCTGTAATGAAGGGCAGATTGCAACCAATGTTTTGAAGTCTGTCTCATTCACGTGTGAGAAACAAGCTGGATAAACCATTCTGGACCAGATGATGACAGATTCACAAATGTACTGAACTGAATCATCAAGGACTGCAGCAGTTTGATCTTTGAAAATCACTGCCATTGTGTCTTTCATCTCTTGTATGTGTTTGCTACTTAAGGTCCTAGGAAATTATGGTTATCAGGAACTTAAAGGACTCAGTAGATTACAGTCACACAGGTGTAATTATCCCGTGTTGTCATCTTGTCCTGTCTATTTTCTTTTCGCCTGTGCAGTGGATTGAACGCAGCATGTTGTGCCCAGCATTATATTGATTAGTATTCATTCTCTACAGCAATAAACTCTCCTAAACGAGAATAAACAACAGTTTCTTAGTACTCTGCATCTTTGTTTGCATTTGTATCCATTTATAGAGACTGAGCATTTAAAAGCCATATTGCTCCATTTGAAAAAAAAAATACATTTGTATGAAATCTGACATGGGAAACTGTGGGGGATAAGAAAGGCACAAACGTGCAGAATGGCTCACACAACTGCTGCACTATTGCAGATTCAAGCTCTTTATCTACAGGAAAAATCTTTTTCCTCTGAGACGTGTGGTTTCCCCAAACTGCTGTTGCCCAGGGCAAATCCTGATTGCAGTACATGCGCTTTTTTGTATGCAGGAAGATTCAGACTAACAGTGGCTATAAATCTTGGCATTAACCAGTGTAAACAAACCAGTTTTTCTCATTGGTTTACTGGGAAAATCCTATAAACATTTTGTCTGCTATTTCTCTAAGCATTAAAAGCCTTAGCTAAAATTCTTTAACACAATGTCATGTTTTGCATAATCTGAATGTCAAGGTAGAAGTGGTTTGCATGTTTTGTATTTCACTTTAATTTGTTCCGTTCTTTTGAATTTATTTTCATATAGAGGTGAATATGTGTAGGGAGTCAAGGATTCGGCTGTACAAGATTAAAAAAGATAAATTTTTAACTGCAGCAGTGTCAGGGGTGATTTGTCTAAATTCACCAGCAAAATAAAGTTCAAGATAGTGTTCAAGATAAAAAAAAAAAAGTTTTCAAAATAACTCTCTTATGCTCATCTGCACTTAGTGGATCAAAATACATTACAGTAGTAGTATGATAATAATATTAATATTATGAAATATTAATAATAATATTATGAAATATTATTGATATTTATTACTATTTATATTTAGTATATTTTAAAATGTAATTTCTACTTTTGAAATGGTCACAAAAGAACAATTCATATTCAACCTTGTAATTAATGCATGTGATTTTTTGCAAATTGCAGAACACTTAATTGGATTAATGACAGGCTGGTTGATTCAGTTAATTAAATATTAAATATAATGTTAATGTAATTATGTATTCACCTACAAATTCTTCCAAACCTGTATGAGTCTCTTTCATCTGTTGAACAGACAAAGAAGATATTTTGAAAAATATCCATGGTTTCCATCTACTGCACATCAATAAAAGACGATTTGAATTAATATTCTTCATATTCTTTTTTGTGTGTTTTCAGCAGAAGAAATGCATAGAAGTTTGGAACAGTTTAAGGGTAAGTAAATTAAATGATTTTTAATTCAGTTTTGCCGCTTTGTTTTGTTTTTTGTTTTTCTATTCAGCAGATGGCATGCAGGAAACGAGTCTGTATTTCTTTATTTTCATCCACTTGTTTGTTAGGATGAAGGTAATTTGTGCGTTAGTTTTTATGCTGCTGCTGTCCTCTCAGACTGCCTGCTTTCAGTGCCACATTAGCACTGCTGCAGTTCTCTTGTCATCAGTGGAAAGCAGTTTTCCAAAAATAGTGTGTTCGAATATAATATTTAAATGGTGTTAAAGCTCTATCCCGGCCAAAACTAGTCATCTAGCTGCATATATCTGTACATTAAAGATTCCCTACTGATAGCTGCTAACCAGCAGTTGTTGAATTGAAAATGTTGGGGTTCCACTAGCCTATTTAATCAATTTACTTCCTTGTTCAAACATCCGAAATCCATACTGGTCTAACCTGGTCTTTTCAGCAGGATCCTCGGGATGATGGTGCAATCATAGGTAGTGCTTGCTAATCAGGGGTTTAATTATGCATTCCCCTGTCAAGGCTTATAGCGAGACTGACATCATAATTACTATTCTCTGTGTAACTCATAATTAATTCAAATTGTTTGAATTGGTTATGTATATCTGTATTTGTAATTTCACTAACAAAATAAAGAAGTTTATTATTTCTAGATTCCAGACAAAAGCATACTGAGTTACATCCTTCATTTGTCAGAAAAGAAACTGTTTGGGTGTGAACTCTGAATTTATAAAAACAATGTTCAGCTACTATACTATATAATCATAAAGTAGTTGCATTGTTAAATCAATATTTATATACAGGAACTGGAACACACTGTCGTATAAGCCTATCCAGAGCATCCCAAACTAAATGGGTGACATGTCCGGTGAGTATGCTGGCCATGCAAGAACTGGGATGTTTTCAGCTTCCGGGAATTGTGTACAGATCCTTGCGAGATGGGGCAGTGGATTATCTTGCTGCAACATGAGGTGATGGTTGTGGATGAATGGCACAACAATGGGCCTCAGGATCTTGTCACGGTATCTCTGTGCATTTAAAATGTCATGAATAAAATGCACCTGTGTTTGTTTTCCATAACATACACCTGCCCATACCATAACCCCGCCACCACCATGGGCCACTCAATCCACAACACAGACATCAGCAAAGCGCTCACCCACACAACACCACACACACTGTCTGCCATCTGCCCTGTGCAATGAAAACTGGGATTCATCCGTGAAGAGAACACCTCTCCAAAGTGCCAGACGCCATCAAATGTGAGCATTTGCCCACTCAAGTTGGTTATGACAACAAACTGCAGTAAGGTCAAGACCCCGATGAGTACGACCAGCATGCAGATGAGCTTCCCTGAGACGGTTTCTGACAGTTTGTGCAGAAATTCTTTGGTTATGCAAACCGACTGTTGCAGCAGCTGTCCGGATGGCTGGTCTAAGACGATCTTGGAGGTCAAGATGCTGGATGTGGAGGTCTTGGGCTGGTGTGGTTACATGGTTATACTGCCAAATTATCTGAAACGCCTTTTGGAGACGGCTTATGGTAGAGAAATAAACATTCAGTTCTCGGGCAACAGCTCTGGTGGATATTCCTGCAGTCAGTGTGCAAACTTGCGACATCGGTGGCATTGTGCTGTGATAAAACTGCACATTTTAGAGTGGGCTTTTTTGTGGCCAGGCTAAGGCACACCTGTGCAATAATCATGCTGTCTAATAAGCATCTTGATATGCCACATCTGTAAGGGGGATGGATAATCTTGGCAGAAGTGCTCACTAACACAGATTTAGACAGATTTGTGAACAATATTTGAAAGAAATAAGCCTTTTGTGTACATAGAAAAAGTCTTAGATCTTAAATTCAGTTGGAAATTTTAATCAGTGGCCAAACTGGCTGTGGCAAAGTCTGACCCAAGATTTCTTTCTGCAACCCTTCTCTCAGTCTATGCAATCTAAAATGGATTAATTTTCAGCTGGCAGACTCCACCCTGGGCATTAAGTGTATGGGGCAGGATGTTGCCCCTAAACGATGCCAGCCCTGTCAGTGTTAGGCAGAAACAGTGGAAACATTTATTTATTGCAATGGAAATTCAAGGACATGCGATACATGAAAAGAATTATAAGCAACTATAAGATTTTTATAAATTACTTAGATTCCATTAATTTAATCATTAGGCAATTCAAACTGAGTTTGTATCTTTAGCATTTTAGCAAATTTAGCATTACAGTAAATCGCTCGCTCAACATCTGCAGTGAATGGGTGCCGTAGGAATAAAGAGTCTATTTTCATTGTCTATTTATTTATATGCTTGAACTTTTTCGCCATTATTGCTCAGAAAAAAAAGATACAGTTCATTTGACACATTGAACCTACTATTGGGGCATGTTGTCTCAGTATCTGGGGTAAGTTGCCACAAAGGAATTCTGCAGTTGGCTGAAATTGCTTTTGACAACTAGACCCAGTCTCTCCTACTGGGCCGCACACTAGCTGTTGATTGTTTCTATAAATATCATCGTGGTAAAATACATTTGCTATTCCAGCACAGCACCATGGCTCTCAGTGGCAGAAATGTGTAAGTGCAGGCCAGGACAAATCCACCCAGTGCACCCTCCTATAACTGTGCTTGCTTTGAGATTTGAGCAGGCAGAGCTGCTGTATCCGAGCACTCATAGGAGAAAGTCAACGCTATACATCACAGATACCTTAATTTCAACCCAAGACATACAAAATGGATCTCTCAAAGAAATACGTTTAGGGTAAGTGTTTTTAAGCTACTATTTTCGCAATAGTATGAATATTTAGAATATTTAATATTTTTTTTGGCTTTATATAGCCAACTAGTACGATTAATATGTTGTTTATTACAGGTATGTCCTCTGTGGTAAAAAAATAATAAACGCTGATTAAATGGACTTGCAAAAAAGGAACTCAAAGGAAAAGGCTGTTTTTGTATTAAGTATACTGTTTACAAATGTGTCATTTTTAATTTTGGGTTTCAAATATTTTTTAGACCACGAAAGTTAGACGAGGTCGAATGTGTAACCATAGCAACAGATCCTAATCAGTCCCAACTTTTCATATTGTAAATATTTATACAAACTAGTGAATTGTTTGCTGACTGCTATAGATGACTGGCTTTAGACGACCCTCAAAATGCGTTTTGAAAATTACTAAAACGAAAGAAAAAAAACACCTTCCTGAAATTCTTTCATTTTTATTTTGCAGTGAACTGGACCTATTTTTTATGATCGACATATGGTTCTAAAAGCACATCGTAACCGCATCTTTCCACTCATGTGTAGCGATATATAGCGCGCTCGGACGCGCATTTTACGCACAATGGAGAGTCTGCTGAAAGAAACGATTTTATGGCCCTTCAACGACTCCTGGGCAAATTCAAGCAAGGGAAACGATAGCAGAGGATTGAACCAAACCGTAAACCCTCTGAAGCGCAACGAAGAAGTGGCAAAAGTCGAAGTAACCGTCCTGGTGTTGATTTTGATGCTGGCGCTCGCCGGCAACCTGTGCGTCCTTGTGGCTATCCAGACGAGTAAACACGGTCAGTCGCGGATGTACTATTTTATGAAACACTTGAGTATAGCTGACCTGGTGGTGGCGGTTTTCCAAGTGCTCCCCCAACTTATCTGGGACATCACATTTCGCTTTTACGGACCAGACTTTTTGTGCCGCCTGGTGAAGTACCTACAGGTGGTTGGCATGTTTGCATCCACATACATGCTCGTGCTGATGTCTATCGATAGATGTTTGGCTATATGGCAGCCCCTGCGATCCCTGCGCCGTCGAAAGGACCGTTTTTTCGTGCTGGCCTCTTGGATTATAAGCCTGCTCTTCAGTTTGCCACAGGTGTACATCTTCTCCCTCAGAGAGGTGGGAGACGGGGTCTTCGACTGCTGGGGGGATTTTGTTCAGCCCTGGGGCGCAAAGGCTTACGTGACGTGGATTAGTCTCACAATCTACATCATTCCTGTAGCCATTTTAAGCGTTTGTTATGGACTTATCAGTTATAAAATATGGCAAAACTTTAAGCTGAAGACCCGGCGCGACCAGTGTCTGTCCTTGACCCCGCGCCCGGCCAAGGGCACCGCGCTCTCCCGCGTCAGCAGCGTCAAGCTGATCTCTAAAGCTAAGATCAGGACGGTGAAAATGACTTTTGTGATCGTCCTGGCTTATATCATATGCTGGACGCCGTTTTTCTTCGTTCAGATGTGGTCCGCCTGGGATCCAATGGCTCCAAGAGAAGGTAATGCAGGATGTTAAATATTTGTAGATGAATATGCCATAACATAATTATTGCAATAATTTAATGGCAAATATAAATATTACCGTCATGGAAAACCTGGATATAATAGTGAATTTGTGCCTTAAAATGCAAGATGCTTATTGAAAGTTATATTTATATTTACAAAATATATATTTTTGCTTGCTTTATAACAACTTGTAAGACCATGGAAATTTGGATTCCTTGGATACCTTTGTTGGCCCTGATCATACCCTCAAACAGTAATAAAAACAATTTAATCTGTGGGTTATGTAACTTTTTGTCTACAAATTTTAAAGAGCAAATGAAATCAATTATATGGCAAAAAAAAACTAGATAATGTACAGCAGAGTCGTTTGTAATTTAATATAGACTACCTAATCCAGCCATAGATACAACTGTACCTAAATCATTTCATGCTTTTCATTCTTCTGTATCCTCTGTATCTCTTTTTACATTTATATGCATTGTGCTCTAAAACCCACTGATTGTTGCATAAACACAAAATACAGACAGAGAGGGATGAAATGAGAGTCTGAATAGGAAATAGGGTGTCTTAAGACACCCTCAGGTAGTTTTGATAAAGTAAATGTAGCATAACATCCAACGGTTCCTCTTTATCCTGTCTTGATCCTAAGGAGTGTCATTTCCGTGGGATTTCATAACATAATTTGTGAGGAGGTCCTGTTATCAAATCCACAAGGCCCAAATGAAGACAACTGCAAGGAATTCATCTGCTACACATTTCCTTTCCCACCCCTGCTCATTTTTACTCTATAATAAAAGGGGTGTAATTAAGGTTACTTCATCAAGATAAATGCTAAATATGTATACAGTGGGCTGCAAAGGACAGAGACCAAACTCAAAATTTGGATTCATCATATATTTTAAACATAAAACCTGCAAAAAGTTATTTGAGAAAAAAACAAACAGAAACTATAGACCAGGGGTAGGCAACGTTGGTCCTGAAGTGCCAATGTCCTGCAGAGTTTATCTCCAACCCGGCAAAAAACCTCACCTGCCTGTAGCCTTTGAAGACCTTGATTATCTTGTTCAGGTGTGTTTGATTAGGGTTGGAGTGAAACTCTGCAGGACATTGACGATAGAAATGCACACTAGATTTTCACTAGTGGTGGACTTATTGATGTCACTGTAATTTACAAGTAAATAGAACAGAAGATATCTCAAACCCTGTTTAAATTAAACAAATGAGCTCTACCTACATTCTGGATTTTAATCCAGAAGATCAAATAATGACCATCATAGCAGAAACACAATGATATTGGAGCTATTAGTTTGAAATAATTTAATTCATTATATTGTGATTTTCCAGCCCAGTCTCACGGCAATCTATATTTTACGAGGTGGCTAATTTGTACGACCTCATACAAATTTATATATATATCATAAAAATAACCTACACCTAACCCCGCCCCTAAACCTACCTGAAGTTTAGAATAAGCACAAATTTTCCACCTCTTACGAATATGTACAGATTGGTTGTGCGACTGTTGGAGTTCCAGCAACAATCATACGTCTAGCAGTTCATCGAAAAATTAAGATATTATTATTTCTTTAAAATCTATCAAGTCTAAGTCTATCAAGCTGCAAAATTTTAATATACCAAAGTGCACATCATCAGTACATCATGTAACCTTACATTTTGTACTTATTTTAGAGAGAGAGAGACTGCATGTTCTTAGAGACAGCTCTAGCTCTTGTCATTTAAGGGTTTTGTTTTGTTTTTTTGTTAAATGACCCAGTCTGCACATTTTGACCTGACAGGAACTGGGATCCTACTGTCTCCGTTTCAGTGAGGATTTTCAGAACATCAACAGTGTATTGAATACATGACCGTAGATGATGTTACCCACAGTACATAACAGTGACATAATAGTTAACATAACAATAAGGAAATAAAATCAATCATTGTGTTTAATAGTCACATAACATGTATGTCACTAACATTTTTATGTCTTGTCTCTAGCTATAGCGTTCATTATTGCAATGCTTCTGGCCAGTCTCAACAGCTGCTGTAACCCCTGGATCTACATGTTTTTCGCTGGTCATCTGTTCCGGGATCTCATGCAGCGCTGTCTTATGGCCTCACACTGCAGCTGTAAGAGGCAATGGAGATCTAAGAGCCATTCAGGCACGGGTGCAGTGAGGAGCACCAACAGCCAGAAGAGTGTGACGCAGTCTTCCACAACATGAGAGAAAGTTCGAATACATGCAGTTCTTATTACCATTGTGGACAGAATAAGATGACATAAGCTAAGGAATCATTTCAAATGGTTTATACAGGTGTGGTGCAGACCTAGGATATGTTAGCCATAAATCTCCACTTCTCTTCAGCTTAAAATGTGCATATTTACAAAAGTAAAGCTTGACCTGTAGCTGTCTATGATACAGGAGGATTTACATCTAAATCTTCTCCAAACTGCTTATTCTCTGTGGGGCTGGGGAAGTCATTTATGCATGTTCCTAAAGGAACAGTTCACCCAAAAATGAAAATTTGCAGAAAATTGACTCGCATGAAATGTAGCGTTAGTTCTGGCACGTCACATTAGTCAAGCTTGCATCAGCTGACTCTCAGCTGATGTCTATCATGCTATAGGAATGCAACACCTATCTAAGCATCCATATATAAGGTCCTTCAGTATTAGCAGCCGTTTTTGCTTCGCTCAATAGCTAATTTCCCTTCACCATCCCCAACTCCTCCTCCTCTGTCAGTCATCCAGCGTTCTGATTCTCCTTGAATCGGACTTATTCTAGATGATTGAACTTTAAACATATCTGCAGTACATTCTTCTTTTGTGTTTTGTTTAGCCAGGGGGGTTATCGCTGCTCTCCCTGCTTTCATCTATGCTAGACAGCATTGATGCGCAGGGAGTTCTTGCCCGGGACAGTACAATATCGCCAATCCAAACTTTATTCTAATTGTTACTCATCTTTGATGATAGTGGTCCTGACAGAACTTTAGGGCATTCACAATGTAGATGAGTTTTTTCTTCATTGTAACAGATATGGAGAAATTTTGCATCATTTGCTCGCCAATTGGTGAATGGGTGCCGTCAGAATAACAGCTGATAAAGACATTAACACTCCAGTACACACATCAGCATGTTTTATCTGAGTGAAGTTTGTGCAAACCTTCATTTTGGTGTAAAATAATGTTGTATTTATACTATAATTTATAAATAATATATTATTTATACACCCTCACATCATTCCAAACCTGCATGCTGTAATTCCTTAGTCTAAAACAAAAGCAGAAAATACTAATTTTCTCACAATGGCAGGTTTTTTTGCTCGGTCAGTCTCAACTATGTATAAATAAAGTTGGTGATGGAAGGATGATGAAAAGAGCATACCCAAAAATAAGGATTGTAATGAGGAATAAGGATCGTATGATACATATGTTAGTTATGTTTCTCCTGACAATTTTTTAACTCCATCAAAATTTTTAAATCAGATTTTTTGAAAATCAGTTATAATTTAATTCTTCATGTTTTCAAATCAAGCATTAAGGACAAATTTAGCAAATATCCACATAACCAGAAAGCCTCTGGTCATTTCAGAATTTTAATAGGGAGATCAGATAAATACTCATAACAAAATACAGCTAATTATTAGTTGACTATGTCTTTATGCACTATGCATCTTTTATCCTATTATCAAATGAAGTTATGAACCACACCTAATACAGTTAATTCGCAATTAGCACTTTTTCTTAATTTACATGAATGTCTGTGTGTGTGCGTGTATGTACTTGTTTACGTTACATTAAGGGGACCAAATGTCACCCCCAAAGATGGTAAAACCTGGGTTTCGCTGGGTTATGCGATAGAAAATATTGTCTGGTCAGTATTAAAGTAATAGAAGTTTTTGGAAAAGTCCCCACAATTCATAGAAACAAAGGTGTGTGTGTGTGTGTGTGTGTGAGAGAGAGAGAGAGAGAAGAAATAACTTGTCTTTTTAGGAGGACCAGTTCACCCAAAAGTGAAAATGATGTGATAATTTACTCACTTTCATGTTGTTCCAAACCCATTTAATTTTCACACCATTTGCAGATCACATATCAATGGTATTTAAAGGTTTTGAAGTATAAATTGCCATTATTTTGCAGCCATGCACGCAGACTACAGGAGTCACATTAAATAACAGCTTAAAAGCTATTGCATGGTTTTAGAAGACTTTGTTGTGTTTAAATGGCATGTTATGGTGCTTTCATGAAGCCTGACAACAATACTCTTTCTTCAAGAAGAGCAGCTCAGAGATAAATTGGGTATAAGTCATACTTTTTTGGATTTGAGTAAATGATGAGAACATTTAAAACAATTTTTTTGTGACTATTCAATGGTTTTGATGTTCCAGCGGTGTTCCTTCATCAGTATTTTGTAGAAATATACTGTAAATATTGTTCACACAGCAGCTCAATATGACTGTGATTCACTTGAATGTAATCTTATTTATTAAACTTCTGTGCTCTAACAAATGCATTTGACTGTGGTTGTGGATATGACTGAACATGATCGATTTCTGGTGGAACATTTATTTACAGGATATAGCTTTTTATATATTTTGTAGCTGAATTTGAATCTGAGCACACTTCACAAAGCAGACGCATCTTTATGACCAATGCGAAGATGTGAGCTCACATAAACAAGAGTCCATTATCCTGAGCATGAATCCAATCACTTACCTTCAAGAACGGAAGAATACTACCTATTTTCAGTTGTTATAAAAACCGGTGTTCCCAAATATGCAATTAAATCGGTAATGAAACAGTTCACATCACGCATATGAATTTGGACAAAATGAAAATGAATCTCGGAAGGGCCTGATGTTTGGTCCATGAACAGAGGGACGGCACATTTTAATTATAAATGATCTAATACAACTACTTTATACAGACTCATCAGTCATATTTTTAACGTCTAACTGGGAACAGAAGCACTACCTCATTATAAATATGCAAATGAACAAAAACTGAAAGGAGTTCCTTCGATTGAAAATATTCTAAAAGCGAAAATCAGATAAAGCAATGTTATAAGTGATTAGATAGATAAGTATACTCTTCAGCTAAATGATTAATCGCTCACAGCAGCCTAAATATGATTTCCAATTTCATAAAATCCCAGCAGTAATGTACCATCTAAAAAAATCTCAATGATGACAAATGGATACACACTGACATCTAGTGTTACTTTACAACATTACAGCAAAAGATTGCTATTGTGTTCTTCGGTTACGCTGCAAACACTATCTTCGCGATTTCGTCTCAGTAATATAACTTTATCATAACATAAAAATAGACATTCTGGTGTTTCAATAATTTAGTGTTTTTTTTTTCATTATTTAAAGCGTTCCCGTTCCTAAATAATCCTTTATTTCACTTTATTTTATTTTTAGACCTTTATATACAATTATACTGATATACATCAAAGGTCTTACAGGGTTGGAACGACACGAAGGTATTTAATGACATAATTGTAATTTTTGGGTGAACTATATCCCTTAAAAATGGAGTCCACTGTAAATCTGCTCTTTATTAGGTTGAACTCTATTCATCCTCTTTCATGTTTCATAACACGATCAATTAGAGCAGCTCTCATCTCATTTATGCCTCTTTAGCATTGCACCCTCTCAGTATTCAGTATTCAATTTCCATCCTTCTTTTCTGCTCACCTCTCCTCTTGGTCTTTCAATGCATACCACTCTTTCCGCTCCTCTTCCTACATCCCTGCTATGTCTCTTCCTTCATCTCTTTTCCCTCCTCCGCTTCACCTCATCCTCCTATTCCCTTTTCCACTACCCACTCTGCTCTTTAGAAATATCAAAGTTGCTCCCTCAAAGTTTCAAAAACACACAAGATTATATTTTTAATATTGCAAGTGAAATCGCACATCAAAGATGAGAGCGCAAATCAGGCCTGTCCTTGACACACCAAATTGATTCTTCTAGCTTCACTGTTGTCAAATTTTTGCACATTGCTGACTCTAAATACAAGTTTGGTTCTAGGTAATGAAACAGAGTGACAAGATTTGACTGGGTTCATGGTTAAAGTGAAGGTTGCGACACTTTATAATTATATGCTTCAGTTGCTGTTTACTGGCAGTTTTACTGATAACTTCAAATGTAACACTTCTTTTACAGAAAAGAAAGCCAGTGTCACACATGCAGTTCACAAACCCATAAAAAAACAGACAGGATACGATAAAAGAGTTAAAACAGTAAGCTATAAACAAATTATTAGATAAAACGGCTCTTTAAATAAACTTAGACACTGCATTTACGCACGCAGATATTTTGGACGTCTGTTATGCTTCAACTTTCAAAACTTGCTGTGTAAATTGTGTGTAACAGCATTTCCTACAACAAGTGTGTGGTCACAACATAGTTCTCATTCTGTTTTTCACAGCAACACATCTTCCTCCTACCGCTTCCGTCAGTTACAGCGCGTCATGACTGAAGCACCAAAGTTTGCGTTGGCGGGCGCCTCAACAATCGATTATGGTTTTTCTCCCTTGTTTTATTTTTAGTCATGCGATGGACATCCTTAAAGGTGTAAGCTTGAGCTGGATGCAGGACAGTAGAGCGGTGAATTATGCCGTTGCCATGAGAGTGGACTGATCGAGGCACTTTCTGAGGTATGTAGCGTGATGCGCAATGGAAACCTCCATCCTTCAGAAACGATTGTTTAATCATTATAAACTTACGTACTGTTTTGTGTAAGGCACTTTCGACTGTTTGTATAATACGCGACATCTTTTATGACTAAATAAGGGTTCAGTTATAGAACGTGTGTGTTCTGCTTGAGCGTTATTTCCTTTATAACGCAATCTATCTTCAACCTACTGAAAGAGAGCTGATGCATGGATTACAACAGGGTATGCAAAGCTTTCATTTCGGCTCAGGAAGTCCAAAAAAAAGGCTGAATGCGTTTTAAAAGTAGGACTTTTTACATACAGATGTTTTAAAACATTTTGGTCAGTATAAAAGTTTGGAGGCGTACCTTCACCTTCAGATGCTAAAGAACAGAAGTAATCCTTAAGGCTGTAAAAGTAACAAGTAATCTAATAGTAACTTTACAACGCTCGAGGACTTTTAGTTTGACCACTAGTCTGACATTTGCCAGTGAGTGCTTTCCATATTTGTTTTTTTTGTTTCATTTTTGTAGTTTATTATGCCGGTTCAATTAAAAATAATAATAATAATAAATGAAAGTAATGCTATGTTAATGCAATACTATAGCTAGGATCCTATTTTAGCTAGGATCTAGGATTTAAGCGTAAACCCTGTATTTTTCTATATATGTGTTTTATATGGGATAAAAATATAATCGTTAAGTATCGAAAATTATTCACTATTTTAACAACCACAAAATAAAAATGTAATATCTCATTTCTAATGTGTTATATGCAGATTAAATAAGGAAACTTTTGAAATAAGGAAACTTTCGAGACCACAGGAGGGCGCAATTAAGTCAAATCAAGTCACTTTTATTTATATAGCGCTTTTAAGAATACAGATTGTAGCAAAGCACTGAACATTATCAAATAGGAGAACAGAGTGATGGTAATGTATAATGACGAGAATTAAACTTTATCAAATGCAAAAATGGTCTCTTTATTTATGAAGTAATGCGAGATATAACTTTAATTCGAGGTGGTTATTTTGTATGAATTTGTACAGTACTTAAACAATGGTCATTGGGCAGATCTACGAATTTATAAGAATTAGCCACAAATATAATAGGAAATATGAACTTGTGTTAATAAATTTCATATATGCAATAATGCAGTTTCATCACAATTTCAGAATCATAGTATGTCAAATAGTAAGCCACACCCCTTTTATATGCCCCACCATTGCATATGACCCTCCGCAGCTCGGATAAAGGCTGAGTAAGACAGACGGAGGAGTGAACTGGGAATAACACGGGTCAGGCCTGATAACCTATGAGGAGTTTTGCAATCACTAATGCTTTTTTATAATGTTGACCAAAAGGAAGCAGCAGGTATGCTCTTCGTGATGGGTTTCTAATTAAAACACGAGTCTTGTTTTAAAGAAATCACATAGCAACACAAAACCCTGACAGTCACTCCTGTTGTCATGTATTTAGTGTGTTTAATGTTATTGTTGTCGCAGAACGCTACCCGAGTCCCCTCCTGACTCCAGTTCAGAGCCATATTCACCACAGCAAGCCAACGGTAAGTTCAGTCCACCCGAAAGATTTAATGTGAATAAAATTTCCGAAATAATCAAGACTGCAAGTTATTTAAGGTTTAAAAAGTTTGAGAATTTGAAACATTGTAAGTAAATGTGAAGATTTACAAGGGTGAAGAATATCATGTGACGCACGAATGTAGATTTATCATAATTGAATAAAATATTATTAAATGTAACTTAATATCTGCTTATTCATTTTCCACATTAGATCCGCACATGCTCAGGACAATGACGCCCGAGAACATGTGTCACATGACCAGTCCTCCGCCTCTCTCCACACACCCCCATTATCCCAGCATGCACCGGGACATGTACCTTAAGCCAGAGCCCATGATTTCGCAGTATTCAATGGGTCCAGGGAGCGGCGGGGGCGGAGACATGCAACAGAGTCAGATGCTACATCAACTCCTGCAACATCCACAAGGACCTGAGTAAGAGAATCAGAAGAACGTTTTATTGTGAATTTTTGCACATTATATATATATATATATATATATATATATATAATTTTTTTTTTTTTTTTTTTTTAGATAAGAGTTAAGATCGGAAGAGCGTC
>JAUCMT010000114.1:18274953-18290706 GCA_032357475.1 Enteromius thamalakanensis
AATTAAATTTAATTAAATTTAATTTAATTTAATTTAATTTAATTTAATTTAATTTAATTTAATTTAATTTAATTTAAATGACCCCAAACCTTGTGTGCATAATTTTGTAAACATCAATAACATTCTTTTATACCTGAATCCTGTATTTCACAGCTACTGCATTATATGCTGCATCAGGTGCACCACAGTTTCGGTAAGAAATAGACTGATTTTGTTGTACAATTGAGTTACTCATTTATGCTTCTAACCCTACCATAATCCCTCCTTTATTGTATTTGTATTTCAGCAGCACACCCCAACAGAAGCTCAACCTACCATTATACAGCATGGGCCAGAGCGTCGCATCCAGTGCCTTCTCAACCACTACCAACAGGACTGCTTCCAGGTGAGAGCGTGGGTTAGGCAAAACACACTGGACCACTACATTTAACTGGTTTTCTGCATAAAGGTTCCCCACTTAGTGCCTGGCAGGAAATAGCCAAAACACTTTTTTGCAGAATGCATTTTGCTTTCACGTTCGAGATGGATTTCTGCTTTTGGTAGAGCTAAGCAAGGTGCTTTGCTTGTTGTAAATTTAGAGTCTTGCGTAATAAAGTAATACATTAATGCGACCTGCAAGACCCTATAAATATCCTGTATGTGGAATATGGGGCCTTACTAATAAGTAGGTCATCACCTAAACTGCTCAGTTCTAACAACAATCTTTGGACTGACATCCTACACCCATGTTGGTATTTGAGAGCTTGAAACTATGCAAATAATGCAACATGAAAGGGAAGAATAACTATAAGGTCTTCCTGAATGACAGGTGCTGGAAGTTTGTGGGCATAGAATCAGTTTACCTGGGTTCACTCTATACTTTAGTTTGGTTCCTTAATTATCTCTCGCTCTTCATAACATCTCAAAAATCCTACAGTGTGTCTGAAGTCCTCCAAATGCGTGCTGAAGATGCAGAAGAGACACTTTTCCAGCTGGGTTTCGGTTGCGAGGAACCACAGGTCACTGCCCGTATACCAGTCCGCTTCTTCAATTTCCCATCCCAGCTGAAAGGCATCAACTTCCGCCTCTTTCTTGAATCCCAGCTCACTAGGATACGCCAGGAAGACCCCTGTCTTTCATTAGCAAGTAAGAAATTCAGTTTCAGAATGCTTACTACCTGTTAACCCTTACTTAACCAGCATATACTGTTTTTTTCAACAGGGTATAACTTTATAAACATTCCCTCAACTTCATCTTTGGTTTTTGTGCAGGTCGTTTCCGACAAGTAGAGGCATTGACGGCAATGGCCAATGCCTTCTATTCGCTGTACTCCCATGTGTCCCGAACGCCGCTTCAGAAGCTTGCGCCACCCCAGTTAACCTTCAGCTCCCCAATTGTGGAGAGGACTATGTCTCGAACCAGTGTCCGCAGTGAACCGCGCTCCCCTGTTGAAAGACTAAAAGACACTATATCCAAAATGTGTTTATACACAGGATCCCGTGGCTCAGACTCTACGTCTCCAAGCAATTCACCTCGTAAGCGTAAATGCAGTCTGTCAGGTGTAGTTGAGAAAAGTGCAGAAGATGATAATGAAGAGTTATGTCTTCAAATGGAGGTAGATGATTTGGACTGGTTTATAGAGAACAAGACAGAACTTGAGGAAGAGGCGTATGGGGAAAACACCGAAAGAACTGATATACCTTGTCAGTCCGAGCCAACAAATGAAAATGTACATGACCTCAGGCATGCATTAGCAGAGCGTACACCTTGCCTAGAGCCAAAAATGGACAGGGACGTGGAGTCCAAAGGTTGTTCTGTGCTTTCACATAGCTCAAGCGTTACCGTGGAACCTGTTCCTATCATTGCTCATGATATCATATGCCCTCAGGTTGTTGAATATGTGAATAAGGCACCTTATCGCTGCATAGAAACAAATAGCATGGATATCAAAAACTCACCACACCAGACGACTAATAAACCATCTGTAAGACAATCTAATGCAAAGAACTTACCCAAGTCAGATCAGTTATGTCAGATCACAATCACTGGATGGGAGGACGACACCACCCTCTCCAGCAGAGACACACAGGAGCAGAGTTCATCCAACATCAAGAGGTTTCTAAGCCCGATAAAACCACTAAACCTGGGCAAACAAGGCAACTCCTTCGAGCTGGAAGAGGTAAGCTATCTCTTATCATTTTGATGCATTTCATATCAAGAGCAGTTGCCCACACATATTCTCCCATTAGACGTCATTAGCAGTATTATCCAACTCTTTATTGCTGCATCCACCTCGAAACATTCCACCTCTGCATAGAGATATTAATATGTCTCATTTATAATAACCCAAGCTTTTGTGCTATAATGTTTTAAGCGATTACAGTTGCTCCTACTTATTCAACAAACCCTAAACCTTAAAGGAACAATCTCCCTCAAATAGCTCCAGAGCTTCTGTATAACATAAAAGAAGATATTTTGAAAAATATGAAAATGGGTCTCCACTGGGCTTCATTGTATACTTGTTCAGATGAATTAGTATAAGCTGATGCTTTATACATCCTCTTGTTCTGTTGTTCTCACTGCTTTCTTTACTCGTGTGCTCTTCTGTTGCACTTACTGAGCATGGTAAAGTTAGTTTTAGGTTTTTATATTGGCTATACAGTATATTTGCCAAGGCTGCTTAAGGGATCATCTGTAAATTCCACTCGCAGTGCAAAAACATAAACGATAACATAGACTGTATGTGCTTTTACCAAACCCCTTTCTCTTTATACACATACAATACTCAATTATTTTAGATGTTATTTTCAAATTTCTGTTGCTTCAGTAGGCTAGTTATATATTTCCATTAAATTATCAATTTATAAAAAATTACTATAATTAAACATTTTTTTTATTAACATTTCTTAGGTTGTAATTAATAAGTAAAAGACTGAGATTTTGCCAATACATCCCTTCATATATGTACAGTATTATTTTATTTACAATAATTGTTAATTAAAATAATTACTGTCACCATTTTTTTCATGTTTCAAAGGTTGTGGTATATTACTAGTGACCAGACTGATTACTACAGGTGAGATTTTGCCATAACCTCCCCTTATACGTACAGTATTATTTTACAAAAAAAAAATGTAAATCACCAGAAGGTTATTTTTCATGTTTCAAAGTTTGTAGTACATTATTAATGACGCGACTGACTTATTACAAGAACAATACACTATAATTTTTAGAAAACAATTAATGTAATTCACCAAAATGTTTTCATGTTTCAAAAGTTGTAAAATATTACTAGTGACCAGTATTATTAATAGAACAATTACTGTGCTTAACTGAAAGGGTTTTTTCAAAGGTTCTTTTACTTTACTATTTGACCAGACTGACTTACTAAAGGTGAGATTTTGCAGATACTTCAGATTTACAGTCCAGTTTTTTTTAAGAAAAAAAAAAAAAAAGTATTGTAATACACCTAAAGAGTTGTTCATGTTTCAGTGGTTGCATTATGTTTCTAGTGGCCAGACTGACAAGATTTTTTCATATGCATAATTTGATACATAATATATAAATCATTTAGCCTGGACCCACCCATACTTCCTGTGATGCTACATTCTATTTCACGAGCAAAGTAAGTCTGGCAAAGCTGCCGTTTTAGAGCATTTCCGTACCTAAAAAAGTGGGAACCAATGAGAAAGAGCTTACGGTGGCTTCAGGTTCCGTCGCTACGCATACGTCATCGAAATGAGTGGTCTGATTGGTTGTAGATTCGTCCAGTAGTATAGTAGAGGCATCTAATGGACGCAGGTTAAGTAAGGTGGCTTGGCCAGACGATGCTCCTATGAGCTTTAAAGTCCCAGAAGCCAGGCTATAAATCATTAAGAGAAGTACAGCAAAATTCTCTAAACAAAACATTCTACTGTACATATATGAAGGAAACTATTGGCAAAATCTAACCTCTACTGTCAGTCTGGTCATTAGTACTGTACTAAAAACTTTTGGTCAAGTACAGTATTTTTGTATTTATTTTTTAATACTGTACTGTACATATAAAGGGAGTTATTGGCAGATCATGGGTAGTAACTCAGTTTTGTTACTAGTAGTTTTTAGTCCAAGTATATTTTTCTTTCACGGTATGTCACACCCTTATAGGAACGCCCCCTGGCTTTGCTCAATTGACCGCCAGTTATTTTAACATAGTTTGCATTAAGTAGTAATGTAGTAAAATGCAGATATTAAAATGGCGAAATTCTGTAAACACCTTATTGATGATGTATATTTTGTAAAGGCAAGCAGATGAAGCCAGAATATAAATGCAACATGCAAAGATTCACATTAAGTGCTTTCCCATAGAACAATGCTATAAAGAAAATACTGAACCATTAAGCGGATTGCGTTCATATTCCAGCCTCATTTGCTTTCCTGTGTAAACTACGCACCATTAATATATATAATATTTATATTTTTATGTTTTACATATATTAAGGCACTTTTGTCATGCTTTAATGATTGAAATATTGCCGCGGGCCTTAATATGGATTGCAAATTTAAGCCCCCGTGGCAATATTAATGAAGATTTGACAAAACTTGAATTTTGTTTTATACCTACGTCTTTATATTTTGAAATGTGATCTAAATATTTGAGGTGTTGAACCAGATGAAAAACCGACACACTTGTCCTGTAGTTCTATGGATGTTTTGCCCTCCAGGTCTTCGAACCGGTCACGTGACTAAAAACTATGGATAAGAATAGTGTACTATATATTTATGAAGGGAGGTAAAATATCACTAGAAGAATAGCCTACTATAGCAACTGGAATTTGAAAATATCGACTGGATGAATTACAGTATTTGTCCATAAAACAAGTACTGTATAAAGTGAGATATTTGGCAAAAACAAATGTAGCCAGGCTGCCCACTAGCGATCATACTTTAAACAAATGGATAAAAAAATTAATTAAAAAAAAAAAACTTTTTACAAATGGTTTAGCACTGTGTGTGGAATTTGCAGATGTTCCCTTAAACAAATATGCAACTAATACAGAACCTAAAACTTACTTTACTCAGTAAGCATGACAGTAAGGACAGAGCAATACACATAAACATATGAAATATAGTAAATTATCTGAACAAGAAGGCAATGTCTGTAGGCAAAGCACAAAGCAGTCGTTTCATTATTGCCACAAATGGAGCATCATACAGCTCTAGAGGTGAACTACTTGCTTTGCCTGTGGCATGAACTGCATCTCAACCATGTCTGTTTTGGAGATGAATGATGCCTCAACTTTAGTTTTCCCCTAATCAATGAATGACCACAGTATCATAGAAACATTGGCTTGGCCAGTAAGCAACATGCTAAAAACCACAACAAACACATTAGCAAATGCATAGCAAACTAGCTTTGAGGCAGCATGTTTTGTAAAAGAAGACAGCACTCTGGGAACGTAATGATCTTGTTTTCTGTACTGTGCTATTGTTTTGTAGCATGATCATAAAGTATAGTTTCAATTTAGGTCCACAGTGCAGAGGAAGAAGAAGCCACTTCACCAGAATTTCATCCCACAGTCACATTGTCTGTTTCGACACACCCCCACATATGTAAGTAACAGGAGCAGTCCTCATCATGATTAAAGCTCAAGAGGAAATTTTGAGCCACTAATTTGTGATAAGTTTAATAAAATACATTATGCTGAGCACCTGAGAATTACCAATATCAGCTTTACAAGTTCACAGAAAGCAGTAAGTGTTAATGTGATAAAGAGAGGCGTTTTGCTGACTTGTTAAAAACACATTGTCAGCGATAAATTGGGTCTGGCTGATCTTGTCTGCCTTATCACATTTAAGGAAAGCGACCTAACAGGAAGTCACAAGTATATCTGCTTCTTATTTTTGGCTCACAGAAACAGTGTGAAAGTGAATTGTGTGCATCTAAATTCATCAACTTTTTCCTTCACATTTTTGTCTTTCCCAGTGTCGCCGCTGCGAGGGGACAGTTTTCAGTCAGACAGCAGTGGATATGCTGAGGAGGATGTGCACCATTCCCTCTTAACCCCAGAGAAAACATAACAAGTATCAAATATCCAATTTCAGACTTAATGAAGCACAAAGCACATCTACTAATAGCACTCAAGCCAACATGAAATGGTGTTTGCAAACTCATCTTTCTTAGTGAATCTGTTCATCAGGAAAGACTTTACCTTTGAATGCATATGCATATAAACTGGTTTTGCAATAGTTTTTGCCCTTTCATTTTGTGCACTTTTTGGTCTTGTTTAGATGGATGAACTTCTGTACATGTTGCAATTATTTGTCATTTCACAGTGGTAATAAATAACTTATTTGAAGCATTTTGTTTTGGTAGATTGGTTTAGGATTGGTTTGTCTGATACACATAGGTGACTCAAACCCAAAAATGTCATTTGAATACAGAAATGAAACCAAGTATGTGAACAATACACGAGCTCTGCTTCAGTCTTGTTAGAAAGCAATTCATGCCACAATGCAAATGCATGCTGTATTAGCATAAACATACTTCTTCAGATCAACTACTGACATTAAAAGCTAACTCTTTTGCCCTCTTGAGAAAGGTCAAGGAAGTACAACAGGACCACATTTGTGCAATGCAAGGGATGAATAGAATTTGCTAAATAACAAATGACTTAATGGCAAAAGTAGAAGATAATGTCAATTCAAGTTTATTGTTCAAGATAAAATATTGAATAGGTTACAGATTCACCAATTTGGTACAAATTACATCAGTAGTCACATAGTCACATACTACTGTTGTTGGTCGTATACTGCCAGTCCAAAAGTAACGATGAAGCTTGTGAGGCAGAAACACTTACACAGAGGTAGATATTTACCACAAACTGTCAGGCCCATGTTAAAAATGATATTATTTCAAATGGCTGAGAACTTTATTTTACAAACATGTTCTATGAAGCAAAAAAAAAATGAACAAACAATCAATTACTAAAATATAATGAAAATAAAATGTAAAAAGTGAAATATTTACAGTTTAAAAAGTCTGTTCTGTTCATCAATTCATCCAGGTCACAGCAAGTTATCTGCGTCATAATTTAAATGGGAAAAACAAATCAGAGGGAATGTTAAAAGACTAAAATTTCTGGGCAAAGTTCAGTTATTTGTGAAGGAATACATAGGAGTTCTTCCAAATGAACTGCAGAGATAACTTCACTCACACACCTGTATACCTCTGTCTTCAGGTTTCAAGTTAATGGTGTCCCCCTGCCTTTGTTAAGAGGCACTGAGGATCGAGGGCACACGCTTTTGGTGTCATATTCAAGGTGAAAATTAGGCAATCTGTAAATTCTCTAATTGATTTCACAGCTAGTAGCAGTAAAGACTCAAACAAAAGGGCCATTACAGAGCACCTTCTGTGTCAAACAAACAGCCCCCTTGGATTAAACAGCTAGGGTAGAAGAAGCAAGCTTCACCTCATTTTCCTCTAGGTAGCAAAAAGAAAACAAATGTTACACGAGAGCTCTTACTGTGATTTATTTCCCCCCTGCCATGATCTTGAGGTACTGAAGGGCATTGTGGGCAGCACTGGCACGTGCTGCATCCAGGCTAGAGGCGAATCCATGGCAGACAGTAATGGGCTGCGTGGACAACTCCACCAGACACTGGTAAAGGCCACTCAAACTGCGCTCCTCTGAATAAACAAAGTCCAAAAAATATTTGGTTTCTAAGAAAGCACTACTGGTTTTGCTTATTCCCCTAAGCAGAGTAGTTAGTTAGCTCTCAATATCAGTTCTTTTAAACCACTTAAATGACTTGTTAGAGTAGCCTTGTATCTCACCTATGTCCAGGTAGCTGACGTCAAAGCGCTGTTCCTCAGAAAGCTCACAAAGTAGAGAACAGAAATTGCAGTCATTGGAGTCAGGCTGACCCAGAGGATGACAGCGCAACTGTAGGATCTTCTCCCCGGCCGAGTTCCTCAGAGAGTCCCAGGTGCAGCCGAGACCTTTAGACTTCCCTCCCTCTAGTCTGCCACTCATTTGCTGTTGCAAAAAGATGAGCTTTCATAAATCCACCCTAAAATTGCATTTACAGCCTAGTAAGCGGTGCACGTCTTACCATACTGAAGGTGTCGTCTTCAGCTTCGGTCTCATGGCTGCTGCGCATGTCCACTGGTACGTCATGGATACGAGAGAGCATCTTTGCTGCTGCGTTTCTTTTAGCAAGCTTTTTTGATGTGCCACTACCTTGAAAACAAGATTAAAGACATTCAATATTTTGAATGAACTGCATATTCTTAAAAAAAAAGATAATAATAAAATAAAAATCACTGGAACTAAAAAGGCTTTACCTATCTCAACAAATCTCTCCACCCTGCAGGTCATTGTGAACTCTTTGCGGTGTGCAGGTCCAGATTCTTGAGTGACTGTGTACTCAGGTAAACGCCAGCCTTTCTGTACTACTAATTCCTGTAGAAATGACATTTTTAAGCACAATAGATATAAGCTTCATGATATTAGTATGAGCAATATATATTAACAATACCAATATATGCTGCTGTTTTCCCCTCAGCCAGGTTAAAAATAACTAATGCAATCTCTAATGACTAATTTAAAAAATAAATCATATATTTCAAACGCAGTACAAGCCCCAAGATTATCTGCTTCTAATATTGGCCTACACAGGTTAATGTGGATGATCAAAAAATGCTAATATCGGTTGATATTATTCCTGTTTAATTGGCATATCAAAGAGCAGCACAAACAGACTGCTCTTTTCTTAGGCTTGCAATCTATGAAGTATGAGGCACACACAACATCTGCAGTTTAATGACTGCCTGGAATACTTGTCTGAAGGCTGTAATGAACTACATGCCTTTTGGACAGAATTTACTGTCTGGACAAGTCAACAGCAGTTGCTGAAAAGACTAAACCCGTCTGCAGGTTTCGGGCAGCTTGATTTTACAGATTTCACAGAAAATCATGTCATGTTTGATGGGCACTGACGGTGATATTTTATTTTCACCCTTTGATTCCATCTTGCAACATTTTTTTTTTATTTTTAGAGTATTGTTTTATTCATTATATGTCCTAGACATTAGTTCTATTTATGTAGTGTATTTCTACGGCCTCTCACCTGCAAAGCTCCAACTGGATTGCACTCAGCTTGTTGCGTTGAACTGGATGACTTAATCTCTGACTGAGGGCTAAAACACATTTGAGAGAAAAACACACAATATAAAGACAAAATCCTCTGTTAATTCTTCAGTTTTGAGAAAATTGATCTTTGTGTAACTCATTTTTAAAACGGGAACGCAATTAGATCGTTACCATTCTCCCTCTATATCAATCCCGACAAAGCCTTCTGCCTCCATCCCATTTCCTCCGATTCCTCCCAGCATTCCTCCTTTCAGCATTTTCAGGGCAGCTTCAGCAGCTTTGTGCTTGGCAGCTTTCTTGCTGGGGCCCTGGCCGGTGCAGTTGATGTCTCCCACAGACACACGGAAGGTGAAGTTGGGCTGGTGGGCCTGACCCTCAGCCTTCAGCAGGTCGTACACTGGAGTCTTGCCTATCCGCGTTCCATATTCCTGCAGCAGACTGATGGGAGTCTTCCCGGGGTTCACAGCCAGCATTTGCTCAATACTGTGAACAGTGATAAAAGGCCACAGAAAGAGGAATTAGATGCTGCAGTGTAATCAAGACTTTAAATGTGACCCTGGACCACAAAACCAGTCAGAAGAAGCAGGGGTATATTTGTAGCATTAGCCAATAACACATTATATGGGTTAAAATTTTTGAGTTTTCAGGATATTAAATAAAGATGTTCCATGAATTTCCTACCGTAAATATATCAAAACTTCATTTTGATTAATAATATGCCAAGGAGCTCATTTTAACAACTTTTTAACGGGACGTTTCTCAACGTTTTAATTTTATCGCACCCTCTAATAACGTTAGTTCCTGATTAATTTTGTCATCTAGCTTACCCATACAACAACGGAAAGTTAAATAAAATGTGAGACAAGTTTTCAACAAATCATAGGACGCATTGCCACCTTGTGTTAAATAATTACAAGCTCAACGTCACTTATCAAGCCATGCTTTTGGTTTTGGAGTTGGTTCGAACAACGAAATTGAGAAGATCCATCAAGAAGAGCCAAAGTCATTTTCAAGAAATTTCGTATCTTTTTTGTCTTAAAACCTAAGGAGCTGCATTTTGGGCATCGTCGATTCGGGTTTACAGGGATCCCAATGATGATATCAAGATGGTTCGAACCTCAAAATGAATCAAAAGGTATTCAAATGTTTAATTTGGACAATAATTCTATCGTTCGATTTAAGGAGCACTTGAAACCTTCTATTAAAATGTCAGTTGAGATGATTCAAACGTTTAGACAGGGATTCATAAAACCGTTTTTAATGATTCAATGTTTGAATCTTCTAGGCAGAGATAGGCAAACATTCGTAAAGTGTACAGGAAATGGGTCTATTTGTGTTGTCACTTTTCAAAAACGAAGTGTATTTGTAAAATATAAATGTAGCTATACCAATTCTGTTTTGTCGTGGTCATGTAACGAGCTAACAGCCGGTCGATGGTCCATTTTACCTGGTATACCCAGAGTTTCTCTTGCCGTTATCCGGGCTTTTCTCGTCGTTCATTCCACAATAACAGATAGAGAGCTGACTTGTTTCGGACTGCAGAAACCCCCCAAGGAGACTGTAACCCCCCTGATATCATTAATAGGTTTCCGTACGGGAATGAGGCACGAGGAGACAGTACACCCCTCTCTCTCACACCTTCCCGCATCACTCAGCATAACCGGACTGAATTATGCAGCGGACCGAGAGAGCGGCCATTAGCTTTCATAATAAAAGCCTCGACATTGACGCGACAAAGCATATCCATAACATGTCCGGGTCAAATTACACCTTAAATAATAATAAGAGCGAATTAAAATAAAAATAAAAAATAATAATATAATGAGAAACACAATTGACTACTGAGGGTAGCCTGAATTGCAAATAAGTTTTGTCAAGCAACCTTCTTTTTATGACAACATTATGATTAATGTCAAAAATTGGCTAAAAAGTTTTGGGGAAAATCTCCCACTTTTTCCCCTATGTAATCACATTTTCAAAATTTTCTGTCTTTACATATTTTGCTTGATTCTTCATTTATTCTCTTTTATCACTACTATTACTGTTAATTCTTGCCATTAAGAGAAAAACTGTACATAATCAAATTTAATTAATATTGCTTGCCTTAGGACAGCACTATTGGTACTTAGTTTCAGTATAAATTGTGGTCTGGTTGAGAAGGACACAAGGTACACATCTCGTCTTTCAGGCATTTGAAGAGCTCAAATAAGCACTATAGTTGCAAATGGGACACACACCAGTGTCCAGGACCAGCGGCACATTCCTGAACCCCTGACCTCAGAGCTGCAAATACACATACACACACACACACACAGCACGTGTCCCATTTCAATAGACAACTAAACACCAGATGAGAGAGAGGCTGGGACAGGGAAATGGTAAAAAAAGATAAAAAGCCGTTTTATTCAAGTGACACTCCTGAGGTTGGTTAGCTGGCAACCTGCTGTAGGAAAAAAGCTGCAGTTCTTTAAATGTGTAACCTAGTACAACAATATCAACACTCTCTACATTTCAGTGTAAACAGAGCACTTCACAATTTTAAGAGATATCACTAGAAAACATTTTTGATTTGAAAAACTCATTGCTAGGTTCAAAGTTCATTTTCGGTTATACAAAATAAGACTGAGGAACAATTTAACAATGTGAAATACTAAGCTTCACATAATTCATTGGGGATCATTTCAAGTCCTCAGAATAAGTCTTTTATTTTAAAGCGTCATTCCTCTGGGGAACTTAACTTTCATTGGAAGAAATGTCTTTTTCATCTAGTTCTTCCTCAGTCTCCTCAGCAGGTTCTTCTTCTTCTTGCATGTGTTCTTCAAATTCTTCTATGTCTTCCTGCTTCTCAGTTTCTTCTAGTGGCTCCTGTGACTTTTGCTCTTCAGCAACCTGATCTTCAGAGAAGTTCTCAACAGCCTCTTCCACACTTGCGTCTGCTGCGGTATCTTCCATGAAAGTAGGGTCTTCCTCAGCAAGAACAGCTTCTTGTTCTTGGTCTGGAATCTCCTTAGTAATTTCAGCCTCCTCAGTTAGTGCTTGCTCTTTAATATCATCCTCATCATTGACCTGAACTTCCTCAGATACTGCATCCACTTCAGTTACTGCTTGCTCCTCAATTATATCTTCATCATTGACCTGAACTTCATCAGTTATCACATCCTCAGTTACTACTTGCTTCTCAATAGAGTCTTCATCCCCCAGGGCCTGAACCTGCTCAACCGAAACTTCCTTGTCAGATACATGCAACTCCTTAGGCATTTCATCCTGCTGAGTTTCTGCTTCCTCCTCAATATCCTGGTGGACTTCATCAGCTGGAACCTCATCAGCTTGTTCATTCTCCTCAGTTACTACTTGCTTTTCAGCAACATTTTCTTTGACTTCTTCTTCCTCAGGAATTTTATTCTCATCTACTTCTTCTTCATGAACCTGAACATCCTCAGCTGTCTCGTCCTCCTCAGATACCACTCGTTCCCCTTCTTCAACATGACCCTCCTCTACCATCTCGTCCTCAGTAATGGCTTGTTCCTTTGTTCCAACTTCTTCATACTTGATTGGAACTTCCTCCTGAGTTTCTGCTTGCTCCACTTGCTGATCTTCTACTGGAATACTTTCCTCTGAACTGGACTGCTGGCTTTCAGATAACATCTGAAACGCATAAAGAACATAAGGGTACAACATGCAAAAATCATATTATTATATTATCATATATGGAAATAATGAAACGTTTAGAACTATACCTGACTCTGTACGATCTCAAGTTGAGAAGCAAGGTGGGAGTGAAGGCTGTAAGTACTCTTCTGATGGTCCTCCAGACTCCTACGGACTGCCATAAGCCGCTCCTCAAGCGCTTGCAAACTTCTTGCCTGTTCCATCTCCAGCAGGTCCCTAGCAGAGAAAATAAATAAAGATAAATTAGGAATAATCTGTATCAGTAACAATACCAAACCACTAAAGACCATAAATGCTAGAGAGAATCTCATAATCTAGGATCCCACAAAGCCCCTCAGGTTACTCACTTGATGTCCATTGCCTCCTGTCTGTTTCTATCAAGAGCCTTCTTGTTTTTGATAAAAGATTCCTTCATGCTTGAAACTTCCATTCTTTGTTCCTCCAACTCAGATGTGAGACCCTCTATAGTAGACATCTGCTCATCAAGACGTGATTTGGTGACCAAAACAGTGTCTGTGAGCCCAGAAATGCTAACAGCTACCTCAGAGTTCGCAGTTAGAATAGAATTAAGCCTCTGCTTCAATGTTTCAATCTCTTCTGTCTTATTCTTGATCACTGCACTCAAAGTTGCAGTAGAAACAAATTGCTGCTGGAGTTCAGAAATTTTGCCATTTATCTCGGTCTGAAGAGACCAGAATTGGTTTTGAAGATCAGTTGATTTGATTTTTTCTGAAGTGGCCAGTGCGACATCTGCCTTTTTTTGGGCTTGTGTGTAGGCTTCTTCCAGTGCTTGTAGACGCTCTTCAAAAGCACCCACATTGGCAATCTAGACATATAAACATAATATTTTAATTGCAATGAAGTTCAATTATTAATCTGATCAATAGGCTGCATTTCTCTAATTTAGACATTTATTGAACCTAACCACCTACAATGGGAGTTCGCATCTGAGAATTCATAAATCAAATACACCAAAAGTGTAAGTCATGACAGGCTCTTGTGTCAGTGGTGTTGGCAGCTTGTTACACTAGCAATGAGTTCTTTTATTCAGTTGATTCAGAAGAGGGAAGTATAAGTATAAAAACAATGATGGCATTGATCTTTGCATTAGATATCAACCAAAAAAATGTCCTTAAAAAGGCATTAATTAATGTTATCATAATTTGATTATAATCTTATTATAAATTTAAACAGACCAACGCCAAAGGCATTTTAAAACATCATGGTTTTGAAATGAAATTTAAAGAGCAAAAGCATGTTTACCCAACAACACCATGTGGTTATGATTAACACCTCACAGCAAATGACCTGGGCAGATTTCCTAGAGTGTTTTTCACAAAGGGCCTATTCAGTTTAAGTTGCTGTAAAAGCAGTAACACTTATTTTAATTCAAATTCCAATAACATTTAATAAATCTGGAGTACTAGTTATGCTAAAGGATTCAATATTTCATAATAACAATATTTATGCTATAGGCTATTTTTTGAAAATGAGAAATTCGACATTAATGGCATGATGGTATACTGTTTTATTGGATGTAGAGCCGACAAGTCTATTATTAATGTGAATGACAACATTTTTACTACAGTTCTACAAATTACCATCAGTGACAGGAACACTTTTGACATTTTTAAGTCAAAGGGTTACTTTAATACATTCCGTTCCGATTGCTAATGCAGTGCTGACTACCTTTCAAATTAAAGAGTAAATTACGTGTTTATTTCGATCATTCTTTTACATGTTGGTTAGGATACCATTTGCATAATGTCCTTTAAACAAGCCAGCCTGGCAAAAGGAAACACGATCCTCCTCCGAACAGACTATTAATGGCCTGGGAGCAACATGACACAATTCAGCGAATGGAATATTCAAAGGGCACACGAGGCATGCATTCAGACCTGTTAGCATTATGTATTTTTACAATCAAATTACAAATAATTCAACATGTTGACAATAATATATAAACTTGAGCAAGTATGTTAGCTTAGTACACAATGTTCCAACGCGCGCACAGTGTTTTCCTGTGCGTAAAAGTGATAAACTGGATTATTTTATTTAAAAGTTAACTTGCAACAATAATAAATGCAATTTTTATAACTTACTAATTATTCTCAAAATCGAATACCTGTGAATTACCCATTCCCAACTGCTGTTGGAACTTGGTTATCCTAAGTTGCATTGCATTGACTGTCTCTGTTAGGCTGTCGATGGTTTGCTGCTGCTGGCTGCAGAACCAGACTGCCGTTGATCCCCCGACAGCGAAAATAAAGAAAACAATGGCAGGGACCGCATATTCTTTAAATCCCTTCGGTGGTGTTACGGATGGCGTCTCCAAGAGCAGCAAACTATCGTCCTGTTTATTGGCACTTTTTCCTTTGCGCTTGGTCATCTTGGCTTCGCGGATGATCTGCACTGTAGACCGCAACACTCCCCCTTTTTCTGATTTACTCAGTGATTTGGTTAACGCTCTACCAGACCTCAGCGCGGTATTGGGCCACAAGGACGGGGTACGATCAAAAGTGAACTTTCAAGCACGAGGAGTGGGAGTAGGGGGCGTTGCGCGCTGGAGGCGGTCTCACTTTCATGGTGCTGTGCGGCACGTACAAACTTACCTAATCCTTTAGAGTTTTCACATCATTTTCCAAAAAAAAAACCCTGAGGAGGATACAAAAAATATTTTTTTCCTTTTATGTTTTAACATAAAATTTATGTATCCTGATACTAATGGTAAATGTATATTTTCTTATTTATTTTTCTTACCTTTTCCTTCTATGTTGTAACATAAAATGTATATACTCCAGATACAGATGGTTAAATGTATCATGTTTTCTGATCTATTTATCTATCTATCTTATATTGGTCAGTAGGACTCATATGTGTAATGATTGAGACTGGGAGAGACGATAGAATCCATGTGCAGGGTATTTAATAGGAGATTCCAAAACACAACAAACAGGCTGGGTCAACAGGA
>JAUCMT010000114.1:18290806-18315501 GCA_032357475.1 Enteromius thamalakanensis
GAAACACAGAGTTCATTGAGAGCTGGAGTGCCAATAGAAGTCTTTAACTGGCAGCTCCAGCTGGGCGTGACAATATGTTAATATATATTAAAATATTGTGCAGTTTATTTTTATTTCTTTTATTCTTTTTTGTAGAGTCCCTAATACTTTCAGAAAAAATGAGAATTGCATTGCTCCAAGAGTCTTGTTGGGTCCAAATGTCTTACATTTTACAATTATAGAACTTGCATCTGGCATCTAGACTGCTGTGACTTTACACTGTAGATTTTCAAAGATGGCTTCTAGCATCCGCATGCTTCTTAAGGAATAAAACATGATTCTTCCTAGCTGATAGACAGGCAGACAGATCATTCAATACATATGTTATTTATTTATTTTTTCTTATGTTTTATTTCATTTTTTTAAAGATCACATCAATTATTATATATATTTCACTTTCAAGAAATATGATCACAAGCTTTGTTGTTTGAAGTCATCCTGTCTTTACTCTGTAAAACAAGAAAACAGAAAAGTAGTAGTTCTTGCCTAAAATGTAAAATCATATGAGTGACAAGCAAAGCCTCATACTGTATCTAAAACATTAACCAAAATAGGTTAATTAATATCAAAATAGAAGCCATACCTTTGACTATAAGTTTAGTGGAGGACTCATCATGACCAAGAGGGCTTTCAGCTAAAACTTTGTATTCTCCCATGTCTTTGGGTCCAACCCTCAGGATGAGCAGTGAACAAACACCACACACATTTGTGATGTAGTAGTTGGGGTTTGTGTTAAGACTGACATTATTATGGTACCAGGTTATATGTGGTGTTGGGTTGCCTGTCACAGCACAGCTCATGTAGCACTCATAACCTGGTGAAGCAGCGTGAAGTTTCAAAGGGACAATAAATTTTGGGGCTGTCTGGAAGTCGGTGGTCTTCGATACAGTTATGCTATATGCAAATTTCTCTGAAAGAGATTAAAAAAATGTATAAACATTATTATTTAGTTGTTGTAATGTCCATTTTCAGCATCTCACATTATGCATCACAATTATCTGTTTGTGCATCTTGTTTATAATTCCCAAGTAAAGTGTGGGCAGGAGGGCTGTGAGCAGTTTTGTGAAGCATATGAAGTGCACACCATCACTGGCCAAACAATTATCTAGAGCTACTGCAATAGACCACCTTGTACTGCAGCTGTCAACCTTATAGGAACAACATTTTCAGAACAAGGAGGAGATAGTTTAGTGGCGATGTGTCAGGAACAGCATCACAAATCCCAGATGTATAAACCTGGATAAGTGTGACCCATAAATAGAGTTTCATAGATCTTCTATCATCACTGTGCCCCTGAGCAAGACACTTATCTCAGGCTCCTCCAAGGAACTCAGTGCAATTAGTGCTCTGTAAATTGCTTTGGGAAAAGGTGTCTGTTAAATGGCAAGTAGACTAGACCACTGCATCACTGGTTGTAATGCAGCCAAGACCAGTGTTTGTTCAAGTCTAATTTGTTTTCAAGCTAATTAATTTAGGTAGTTGGTTCATAATAAGAATATGGATTATTTTTAATCACTAACAAGATTTTGGATTGGATTTTATATTAATATATTTGACATTTAAAGGGCCATTTTTAGGTGAACTATCCATTTAGAATCCATAGTAAAAATGTATCAATCAGTGCTGTATATATTTTAAATAAACTAAACAAAAAACTAAAAAAAAATCACCCAAACCTCTTTTTTTGGTGCTTCCCCAAACTGGAGACACAGAGGGCTCTGAGAGGCCTATATCATTCTTGGCAAACACTCTGAAATTATACTCTCTTCCAGGCAAGATGTTAACGACTGTGAATTTGTTGTTGAACAAGCGGTCAACCACTATACGCCATATTTGTTTGACAGAGTCACGCTTCATCACCATGTAATGCAGATGGTTGTCTCGTTTCTCATCGGGAGAAGGAGTCCATGACAGAGTCACAGTGTCTTGGACATTTTGTTCAAGTTCTACAGGACCTGGAGGCTTGGGATCATCTGGAGATGAAATAAAAAACAGGTACGCATACAGAATACTATATTTCTCTTTACAGTTAAAACCATAGCATTGGTGTTGATATTCAGATCAAAATTTTGTTTTATTTTTACATTCATTTTAAATACTGTTCCCATATAAAAATGTAAAATACTATTTTTAAATATGACTAAAATGACATCCTTTACATTAGTTACGTTTAAGGTAAGAAATTGATTACCAGTGACTCTTATTTCAATAGTGAAGGTGTCCTGGCCCACCATATTCTTCACATTGACAGTATAAATGCCAGTGTCAGACAGCTCTGATGTGTAAATAAATAGCTGAGAACCTTTTTCAAAATTAGTGACTGTGACACGTTTGGCTACAGGAGCGCCGTCCTTTAGCCACGTTATGTCTGGTAAAGGAGAAGCCTGTGGATAAAATAAAACAAATGCTCAGTCCTGATTTTATACAAAAAAGTTTATATTTTGAATATGCTATTAGTAAAATAATATATATTTTGATACTCAACCTCAAAACTGACGCTGACACGAACAGTGTTTCCAGCTTTAACAACCAGGAAACTTTTCATTTTTTTGGCAGTGAACTTTGGCTTCACTGGAAAAAAAGGCAGATTAATCTTATCTTTGTGTGAAACGTAACACTAAATGTCAAAGATATATAAAAAACAGTCTATACCTGGAGGAGGCATGGCAATGATGTAATTGTCGAAGCTCTGTGGAAGCCCCTCCCCTCCTTCATTGACGGCAATCACTCTAACCCAATACATGGCCATTGACTTCAATCCCACAGCACTGAAGGAAGTCTGAATAACTGCGTTTGAATTGCAGCGGCTCCACTCAAGTTGGTCTGTGGGTCTGATTTCCACAAAATAGCCTTTTGCTTCATCTTCCTCACCTTTGACTTCTTTAGGTTTAGTCCAGGAAAGAGACAGATTGGTGTAGCTCGATCCAGTTATTTTGAGGTCTTTTACCTTACCAGGAGGCTCTGGGGAAAGTAACATCACAAATATTAACTTAAAAATTATGGATATATCAGTATATAGTGGTCCTGAGTATAAATTTGTTGAGCATATCTTACTTTTAGGGTCCCTTGCAATTGCACATTCAGATGGCCCACTTGGTTCTCCAGGCCCACATGTGTTAATAGCGCTCACTCTGAACTCATACTCCACACCTTCGATTACATCTTTTACTGCATATTTTTTGTCTATATATGAAATATGAACAATAATTCAGGGACAAATGGGAATGCAATTCATATTTTATTTAAATGACATGTGAATTCATTTTCAATACCTCTGATTGGATCATCTTTTGGGTTTGCCTGAGTCCAATAATTGCTACCTTTTTTGCGTTTTTCCACATTATATTCAATGATACTGCCCCCTCCAGTTCTGGAGGGAGAATGCCAGGTCAAGTTAATGCAGTCTTTAAAGGCACTGACTATTTTAGGAGGAGCAGAAGAGCCAGGGAATGCTGGGAACAAAAAAAAAACACCTTTTGTTATTCATAAACCACACTTCCTTTTTTTAAGACAAACAACTGATTATTTACTACATCAAAATACAGAAACAAATAAAGAACCTCACACAAAGTGCCAGCAGCAATATCATTAGTTGTCAAGACTTCACTGAATCCCTCCAAATTTTTTGCCCGGATTCTGTAACAGTACTTTCGTCCACGATCTATGTTTGTGTCTCTGTAGGTAGGCTGCCCAGAAATGTCTCCAAGTTTAGTCCATGTGTTCCGTCCCAGCTGCTGTCGCTCCAGGTTGTAATTAATCACTGGACAGCCACCGTCATCCTTTGAGGGTCTCCATTTAAACTCAATGGCAGACAAGGAGCTTTCTACGATTTCTACAGGTCCTTGTGCTGGAGTTGGCCTGTCTGGAGGAACAAAAACTATAGAGTAGGCCTACTGATATGTCACAATGTTAGAAAAGTTAATCAGTCATCTAAGAACAAAACAATTTGAGGTCACTTAGTCTAAGATTTATTTCTTTTTTTGTAGTTTTGGTATTTTTAGTGATCATTCTTTAGTAAGCATGTACACAGCTATGGCATTGTAATAGATGTATGCTACAATTATAAATAAAATACAGACACATGTCTTTGATGGTTCCATGTAGATTTAATATTCTTCCAAAATATGCTTTCACATATAATTTGTTTCTTTATTTTTTAGCAATACATACCAAGTACTGTAAGTTTTGAAGTTGCCTCTACAGTGGCAAATTCATTCTTGATTTTGATTTTTATCACTCCAGTGTCTTTGCGCTGACACTTAGTAAGAAGTAGACGGCTACTGGCTAAGGACTTTTCAATCCTGACACCGTGACCCTCCAGCAACTCTTCATCCTCTTTAAACCACCGAACAATATTTGGTTCTTTGCTTGAAAATGGTAGTTTAAAGGAAGCGTTTTCTCCAGCTTTGACAATAACAGGCTCTGAGAATTTACTCAAGGCATCTGCATCTATTTTTGGTGGATCTGAAGAAGTAAGAGAAAAAAAAAAGAGTATATGTAATTGCTTTCCTATAAACCAGGGCTGGGTGGTAGAGGTGTAGTTTATTCACAGGTAAGCATCCACACCGCGCATCTCTGTTATAGGTTGTTTGTTAATACATTACATTTGAATGTAGTTTACACTAGCAAATAATAGAAGTAAACGATTATGGCTCCTATTTTACAGTCAATTTTATGATGATATGCAAAAAGAAAAGGAGAAAAACACCTACCTTTAACATTTAACGCAGCCTCTGATTTACGTCCTTCTGACTCAAACTTATATTTTCCAGCATCTGTTTCTTGGCAGTCATGAATGAGTAGTTTGTGGTGAGCCCCATCTTTGACAATTGTAATACCATCCTTAGACTCCAACTGATAAAAAAAAAAAAAAAAAAGCGTTTAATTTTTGTAATGCATGATAAAGCCACTACCGGCCAAAAGTTAAGATTATCTAGGATTTTTTAACTGTTTTGAAACAGTCTTTGATGCTAACTAAGGTTCTATTTATTTGAACACATAAAGAGACAATGATATTGTGAAATATTATTACAATGTAAAATCTATTGAAACATGATTACTTCCTGTGATAGTATATACACTACGTATACTACATTTGGATGATAAATATGGATAAATATAATACATTTCTGAATATTATAACCTTTTTTCCATCTTTGTACCATAATCCTTTGGTATCTTCACTGCTAAGTTTGCAGGACAACTCTGCTGGTTCTCCAACATTGGCTGTAATATCTGACAACCCATTCAGGAAGTGGACTCCATGGTCTGGATAAAAGTGCACAGGTAATATGTCATATTTCATAATGTCAGCGTGACTTTATGTAAATGTGGAATTTCACAAATGAACACATACCTATGATGTTGTTAGGAATCAGCTCACCAACTCTTGTACGCTTCTTACGCTTATCTCCTGACCCGTCTTCACCTGATCCATCTAAATCTTTTCCATGTGTTCCACTTCTATCTCCTAATCCATCTCCCAAGATAGCATCTCCTCCTTGTCCATTGTTCCCCGTTCCATCACAATCACTCCCATCTCCCAGGCTAGATCCTCCACTGCCTTTTCCTGCTGCCATGGCTGCCATCCTTTCAGCAGCTTCTCTCTCAGCCTTGGCCTTTCTGGCCGCCTCATCTCTTTCAGCTTGGGCTTTACGGGCCGCCTCATCTTGTTCTTCCTGAGCTTTTCTGGCTGCCTCTTCTTGCTCAGCCTTTGCCCTTCTGGATGCCTCATCTTGTTCTGCCTGTGCCCTCCTAGCAGCCTCATTTTGTTCGGCCTGAGCCCTTCTGGCTACCTCATCTCTTTCAGCCTGGGCCTTCCTCGCCGCTTCATCTTTTTCAGCCTGGTCGTTCCTCACCGCTTCATCGTTTTCAGTCTGTGCTCTCCTGCCAGCCTCATCCTTTTTCTTCTGCAGTCTGGCTTTCTCTTCTGCTAAATGTCTGACTAGTTCATCTACATCCTTCCCACGGGCACTGGGATCATCTGAAAACAGTGTCAGTTACAGTATATTATATTAGCTCAAACCCTAATCAAACACACCTGAAACAGCTAATCCAGCTCTTACTAGGCATACTAGAAGCTTCCTTGCAGGTGTGTTGAGGCAAGTTAGAGCTAAAACTCTGCAGGACACCGGCCCTCCAGGACTGAGTTTGGACAGCCACCAATTTAAATGTGCTATATGTAAGTTTTGGATTCTTCTAAAGCCAAAAAAATAACATGTTTGTAGATATTTAGATATTTCTGTTTCTCAGAAAATGTGTGCTATAATTCTACTCCTGGCTGTTTTGGGACGCCACTGACTTCCATAGTATTTTCTTTCCTACTCCGGAAGTCAATGGTGACCAAAACAGCCTGGTCACAATTTTTTTTTTTTTCAAAATATCTTTGTTTTTGGCAGAACAAATATATTTGGAAAGGTTTGGAACTACTTAAGGGTTAGAAAATGATGACATAATTAAAATTTTTAGGTGAATTATTCCTTTAATATTCTCATGGGAACCGCTAATATTCATAGTTATTTGTTTGTAATGTATTTTTGATCAAATAAATGCATCTTTGGGCTTCCAAAAACAATACAAAATCTTAATCATTTTAGACCGGTAGTGTATATGCATTTAAAGTATATATAAGCATAACTCACCTAAAAATTATTCAATTTACCTTTTACGACCAGACTCCCCTGGCTTGACCTGATCCCCGCAATAGCCGTATAGACTCCTTTGTCCTCTTTTGTATAGTTTTTCACTGTTAGTTTGTGGACTTGCTTGTCTTCTGACAGAGTGATGTCATATTTTTCCCCATGCTCAACCGAGATGTCATTAGCACACCAGGTGATTTGGGGTACAGGGTCCGATAAGGCACATTCAAACACTGCATCTTGCCCCTCAATCACTTTAGTGTCTTTCAGTGTAGTATTAAACTCCACATCATGCACTGGAAGCACAAAACAATTCTTCAACATGTATGGATAACAAGTAAAATTAAAAGAAAAGTTGGGACCTGTTCACAGCATGTTCTTTAACCTCTAAATATTTGTAGGCAACAAATATGCATGTTGCCTACAAGCAATAATGTAATAATTGGTTACTTCTAATATGTTAACCAAACAAACAAAAAGTATTAATGTCACAAGTACTTACACACTAGGGAAGTTGAGAACATGTTCACCTCCTCTACATCCACTTGATATAACCCAGCATCTTCTGGGCCAACATCCCTAATGCTGAATAAGTATGTTTCCCCAAATTTCTGCATATTATGTTTTGTGGCCTCATCAGTTCCATCTCCATAGTCAAGCATTTCCCCATCCTGGTAATAGCAAATTGAAGTGCATTACTCTCAAAGCAGTATTGTTGATGACACTGTTAAAGTGAGTGCACTTACTTTGAAGAGAAGGATTTTGCTGTTAGGATCCTTTAACTTCATGTCAAGCTCAAATTCTGCTATGCCATCCGTTTTTACCTCGATCTGTTTCAAGTTGTGGATTTTCTCTGCATACTTGAAGTCAGAAAAAACAAGAGTGGAGCTTTTTTCATACTGTATGCATATAAAAAACAAAACTAACAAATTTTATTCGAAGCAAACATAACCTTGGACTGTTCTGCGTCTCTTTCCTTTTTCTTCTGGTTAAGCGTTCTCAGCATCCACCTGAAGTCGGTGACTCCAAATTTATGACAAATCCATTCATAATCTTGCCTGGGTGCACTCAGTAACAGCTCCCAGAACCTCGGATCGATTTCTCCTTCTTTCCATAGTTTTTCTTTTCTCTTAACAACCCTATATGTATATAGTATGATTACAAATCAGTTGATTGAGTTTACTTAGAAATGTCCTATCAATGTGTTTTTTTATACTAATGTATAAATGTTAAATATATGGTTTATACGTTACGTTTTCTTCAGCATTTTTCTGAACTCATCAGGGTCACTTTTGGGGGCTGAAAAATTAGGCATTTTTTAAGGTTATTTTGACACTCTGAATGCTCTTTAATAATCACAAAACCTTCCAATTCAGTTTATTTATTTACCTGGTGCTCTTTTTTTGAATCCAACTGAAAAGAAGAGAAACTGATGGATTTAGGCCTATATGTGATATTGCATTTTTATATTAATCTGTAGAACTTTATGAATTTCCTACCCTCGATGACATTCAGTGCAGCCGTACAAACTGCTTTTCCAAATGGATTTATAGCAAAACATTTGTATATGTCTGCTTGATCCGAATCTACCTTTGGTATCTGTAGAACAGAAATAAAAGGTGTATCAAATGTTGTTAAAGAAAAACTAATCAGGTGGATTATAAATAAATGACAAAAAAACAATATATAAAATGTTTTATATTTTATTATTTTTTTTATATATTTTTATGTAAAAATAATTATTTATCATATATATTACCAACATCAATTTATCATATATATTACAAAATATTTATTAGTATAATTTAAACACTTAGAATAAAAATTAAATAGCCTATAAAATCTTCTTCTTAAATTGCATTCACCTCCAGAATATATTCTTCATTCTTCTCATCAAATCGTGGAACATATTTTGTTGAATTTGAGATATCTTCCTTGTTGCGTGCCCATGAAACTTCTGGTGCTGGATTTCCGCTCACAACAGCTTTGAAAAAGGCCAGTTTGCCTGTAGATTAAAAAGAATCGTTGTGATTATGATCAAGGATAAATAGATGTTTTTTCATTTAAATGAAATTATATTGTTGAAATTCTATGAATAATCCAAATGATCCATATAAAAAATGAGAAAACTATCACCTTCCTGTATAGTCAAGGCTATGGGTTTTTGGATGAAATCAGGAGTAGTACATCCAGGTGGCAGTTCTTCAAAATACTGTGTGACCATAACTCCAGGCACTCTGGATCTCTTCCTAATTGCCACTAAAATATCAGAAAAAAATTGAATATGTTTTCCTGAAACAAGATACAAGTCCATAAAGTTTGAAATGGTGTATTTATGTGTCATGATTCTTTAGTGTTTGAAGCTGTAGATTTCTTGTTTACCACATGGTGGCGATGTTTAATCACAGCCTTGATCATGAAACCGTTCGTCTACTAAACTGCTTGATTAAGAATAAGGTCAGGGGTGACAGGGGTGTAATTTGACATACCATGATTTTAACTTACCGCCTGCTCCTTCTGCTGGCTTCGGCATCTTCAGAATCAGTAATGGTGAATGGTCTTATCTAATATCGAGAAAAGAGGGCAAAAATCATTATATTACAGATGTGAGCACCACTGTTCCAGTTTGCCTATATGGAAAATTATGATTTGTTATATTTTTAAATAATGCCAATGACAAAATATTACAAGTATCACCATAGCAAACATATATGATTAACTCTATGAATAACATTTTTTAAGAAATGGCTTGAGAAATTCTCATTACTGTATAAGGTCTTATCTCTGATAAGGTACCACCTTGTCAACATCCGTTCATGAGATATATATGCAATATACAGGTACATGTATATAGAACAGCATTTAACTGTGCTGATGCAGTAACCAAAAACTATGCCAGTAACTGCACCAATGAACCGATAAAGATATATTAGGAGGTAATATTATCTATTTTGCACGTAACGTAACAAGACTTTTTAACGCCATGATAAGGTACATGATCCTTAGCAATCATTTACAAGCATTTTACCCAGGCTTTTGATAGGTCACATATCTCATAAATTTATCAAGGATGTGCTACCAGAGCAATTACACTTTAGCTTAGGAGAACAAATCATATTTAATTATTATAATAACAGAATATGAGGAGAACGGCTGCTATATACATGAAAAAGTAAAACACTTTCACTGATAAGAGATACTATTTAAACATCTCTACTGACCATTTAAGTTACTATAAAAAAAATAAAACAAAACTCTGGCAATTATATTTAAGAAAAGCACATTGTTTGATAGCATCTAAAACATGTTAGTGCAATCTGAGCATCACGGCGTACCATCTGGAATCTATCTATTTAATATGCACTTAGAATCAGATTTGTGTTTGAGTATCTCCCGAAAATACAAGAAATTTTCTTATAAAATGTATATAATTGCTTTGTATATTATGTCTATTCTTAATAATAATTATGTGTGATATTGTATATTTCAGTGTTCTAATCTGAAGAAAAGTCAAGTAAAAGACGAAAGGAAGAGAAGCAACTCACCTTCACGTGTAGTTAACTTGCTCTGTCAACACACTGTGTTCGACTCCTACAATTTATTGCAGTCTCTCCATTTTGTTCAGCAATAAAACTGTAGTGGGCCCAATTGAAACCTCTCAAGCACTGCAGTCTTATTAGCTGTCACATTAAATATGTTATTTGAATGAGGTTTACAGCGGCAAAGGGACAGAGGCCCTGTCCGCAGTTCATGGTCATACTTATTCTCTAAATAGTGAGGGTGACATTCAGGTTGCTGTTGTGGTGACTGTTCATTTGCCATTGCCAGGGACAAGATGTAACAAAACAGGATCTCATTTGCTTTATTGCACTATTTGATCTAGTCATTAGCTACACTATTTAACACCATGTCTATGCAATGATTTTACATCAGGATGAGTAAAATAAGATTTAAGATGAGTGATGTTGGAAGGCACCACAGTATTACTTATTTCAATATGTTTTGTTTGGTAATGTTCCTTCAGATTTGAGAGACCATGCTAAATTCTCATCTTAATGGGATGCACTATTTATAATTCAGCGATGCACAAATAAAATATATATTGATATTATGACTTATGTGCTGGGTAAGCAGTCCGAAAGGTTGCTATTTCACATGCACAGGAGCTGGCCACACTTCACATGACCACACAGCTTAGATGCTCTCGCAAACTAGTGGTCACATTATCTGTGCCCAATAAAACACACTTATAATCTTATGAGTTTAAACTTTGCCCCGATACCAACAGAGTGCTGCAAGGATGGTATAGTTTTGTAAGTTTTAGCACATCATTCCATTGTGCCAAAGTTTTTTGTTTTTTTGGGGGGAGTATTGAGGTAAAATAAGAGACATAAGCTTAAACTCAAAAATGTTAAAGTTTTATTCTACAATGTAGGAAACATTATTCACAATAATAATAAAACAGCCTATTTTGAACAGTTATTGCATTTGAATCTTATTTACCATTTACTTGTGGCTGTATATAGGCTTCAGAAATCATAAAAGTGTGTTTTACCATTTGTATAGATAACCATGATAAAATCTTAAAATATTATTAATAATAAAATAATGCAATGCATGTTTTCTTCAAAAAAGTCAATACCTTTTACCTTTTTATTTATTTGTATTTTTAGAGAACGTAATTTTAATTTTCGTGTTGGTCAACAAACATAAGTCAACGTTTTATCATAGGCTACAGTATAAACGATATGTAAACTAAAATGTTTTAAAGGAGCGAAGATTGCCCCATAATACCCTCCGGTTATAAACCAAACCTTAGCCGCAAATGCGCATGCGCGAAACTTGTGCCACGCCCGTTGTGGAAGGTCAGAAGCGCGGTAAATCCAAAATGCCAAAAAGCATGTGTAGGTGTTTCGCCCGTAGGATTTAGAGAACGCACCGTTCGTGCACAAGGGATATCGGTATCCGTCAGGGAGTTTAAGAAGTGTTGCTGCTTTTATAGGAGTGATAACGAGGCCGTGTTGATTTCAGGTGAGCGTTTATCACAAGCTGACAGCCTGTCAGTAGCAATTCATGCTGCTGTAGTGAGACTGTGGCAAAGATGATGCTTATCGCCCCGTCACAGCACATTGTTATCTGAAATCTGTTCAGGAAAAAAAGTGCTTGAAACAGTCGTCTATAAATTTGAGACAACCCATGGAGTGGTAGTTGTAAATGCAAACCAGTACAGTGTATATATAGCCTAAACATTAGCCTGATGTAGGCCTGTTTGTTATTGCTAATTTAAGGTATTTGTTGCATTGCATTTAATATATTATGCACTACAAATTACTTTTTAATAGTGGTATCAGTTTCAGGGTTGACTGATATTGGAGTCCGTTTTGTTGGGATTGGGAACCATGCTGAGACTGGAACTATTCAGGTTGCAATCTGAAATAGCATTGTCACATGACATGGATGTCTTGTCACTGTGCTGCATATCTTGTTGGAATATTCTAAAATGCAATTTCAACGAGGATAAATATATGTCCTATAAAGTTCACTCATTCATGACTGAATCATTGGGAATTAAATTTAAAGTCTCAAAGAATAACATGCTAGAAAGTGTGTCTGCCATAAAAATTTTATTTGCATATTGTGAATTCACATACACTTCAATACTTTCCAACTTCTTTTTTTATTTTTTATCAGTATGCTGCACATCACTTGGTAAAATAGCAAATTCTGTGAGTTCTCAGTTGCAATCCACCATGGTTAGGATAATTTATATGCATGCACTGTCCTAGCTTAAGATGTATGCAGGAAATTAGCTGTGGCAGAAGCAGAGCAAAAACTAGCACGTCCAGTGGAGTGCAGATCAATCTGAAATGCAGAGTAGAAAAAGGAGAAAGAACAAAATTAATGACCATCTGTTCTATACAGACATGATATTGTGGTAAACCTTAGTGTCTTTGTGAAAGGTGAATAGAAAAATGTGTTTGTAAAAGTAATTTGATTTTGATTTACATATGTAATGCACTGGCCAGGGCTTTTCATCCAGTTTTTCAGAAAGCCAAATTATCCAAATGACAGTTCATTTTTTGAGTAATTGTCAGATCATAGCACTTTCATTTTCATGACTACTTTATGCAGGTCTCATTCTAGGTACTTCTAGGTAATTTTGTGTGCTATATTGAATTTCAAAATAAGTCATGTTGCAATTGATAATGCAATGCAAGTACACACAGTATTCAAAGCCTTGTCAAAAATGACAGTATAGAGGACATTAATGTAATCTGTCTTATACAATTAGTTTTAGTTTTTTTATATTTTTAATTGCCGAGTGCTTCTAACTCACCATAGATTTGCACAGAAAGGGCTCTAATGCATCAAGCGGTGCAGCTAATTTGTCTAAATCAATCTGTGACCGCATAAAAATGATTGACGGTCCATATGTGCCCCGCAGGTCACTTTTTGACGAGCACTGGCATAGGCTGTAGTCCATTTTCATTACGTAACCATGTTAAAAATTATTAGCAACGTGACTGTTCACAAAGGACAACCATCATGTAAATCAGGTTACTGTGGTAAACACTTCTCAAGCCTTGAAATGAACACCGCAGCTGTCATACCTTTCACTTTTAATGTAGAAGAACATTCTGCCCTGCCCAATGGGTTGACTGCCACCACTTTGTACTCGCCACTATCTTCAGGCCGAACTCTGAGGATGTAGATGGAGCAGATGCCACATGCGTTTGTGATGTAGTAGTTGTTGTCAGAGTTGATGCAAATCCCGTTGTGGTACCATGCGATATATGGGCTGGGGCATCCACGGACAGCACAGGTCATGTAGCACTGGTATCCTTTTGGTGGAGTGTGGAGTTTGAGTGGAACCAGAATGGATGGTGGCCTTTCCAAAGTGACAACGGCTGACACAGTTGAGGGTGTTGAAACTAGTTTGTGTGAAGGAAAAAAAAAGGCCTAAGTACTTAGCATTAAAGTAAGCTAAACTGGCAGTGATCCTACTCCCCACCTTTGTTGCTGTTTACGCCCCATGTTGGTGATTCTGAAGGATCAGAAACTCCCATATCATTTTTTGCATAGACTCTGAAGTGATATTCTTGACCTGGTTGAATGCTGGTAGTGTAGGTAGTACAGAGAAGGTGGTCGGCTATTCTACGCCAAATGCATGTGTTGGAGTTATGTTCTTCCACCATGTAGTGCAGTCGGTCGTCTTTGCCATGATCTGGAGAAGGCCTCCATGTGATAATGACTTTGCCATAAACCACCTGTTCTAGCTCCACTGGGCCTGGAGGCTTGGGTTCATCTGTAGCCATATAAAGTAGGATTATTTTATAGGAATATTTGTGCAATAGTTTTTCACTTATGAGTAGGGTTGGGTATTGTTAAAAAAATTTCCGATACCGATACCTTGAGTTCGATACCGATTCCTGAACGATACCTTTTTCGAAACCAATTTTTTATTTTGTTAAAACTGATTTCATATCTCAAAAAACATTTTTTACAGCTTGTTGACATTTATACAGACTCAAAACCTCATTTCCTGAACCACTGCATGGACACAAAATATATCCAACACAATGAATCAATGCAAATTAGTTTTAGTAAAGTTCAAATTTTGTTTACACATCTGTTATGCTACCCTTAAACTAGTGCAATATTTTATTTATTCCTACAATAACCTTATAATTTTATAATACAAGATAGATTTACTCAAATGATACAGTCAAATGCTCTTGAAGTAAACCTCGGAGCTGTTCTGGAGATGCATTTATGTCCTCATAGAGATAGACACAAAACGTTAATATCACCGGAAGCGTCACGCGCAGGTCAGTATGCTAGTTAACAAAAGAGCACTTCGATATCTAAAAAGTATCGACCTCGATACCCAGCCCTACTTATGAGTAACTTTTTGTTTCTTTGACATGTTCTTATTTGGTCTGTTGTGTCTGAAGGCATGTTGAATATTTGCAACAGATTGTATGCAGCACAGAACTAAACTTGTTTATATTGTACAATCACGGCTAGCTATATCATTAACATCAAATGTAGCTTACCTGTTACTCTGACCTCTATGTCAAAGCTGGCTTGCCCACTTGAGTTTTTAGCCACAATGGTGTAGACTCCAGAGTCGGAGTACTTTGAGGAGGGTATAACAAGCGTGCAAGTGCCATCAGCATGTATGATCTTGTTCCAGGGAGATACAGGTTCCCCATTCTTAAGCCAGGTAATGTCTGGCGGTGGAGAGGCCTGTGTGCCGAATATAAATTTTTATTCTTGAAAAAGGTAAATAATATGTGCAGATATGTAGATGTGGATATTTACCTCATAATTAATTTTGATTCTGATGGAATTTCCTGATCTCACAACCATGAAGTCTTCAGGATCTTTGAAATGGGGCTTCACTGAAAAATGATTGTTCGAAATCAGTAAAGATGTTTGGTCTTGACTAGATTTCTGAGTCATGTGACTGTAACTTACTGTTGGGGTTTTTAGCACAGACCATCACAGAAGGAGCGCTGGGTTCTCCAGGCCCAGACATATTAATGGCTGATACTCTGAACTCATACTCTGACCCCTCTGACACATCCTTCACTGCATACTTCAGAGCTGTAATAGTTAGAGAACACTTTTTTTGTTTTGAGGTCTTTGAACTTTTAAGTTAGGTGCTTGCTAATGGTTATTTATCGATTTGTCATAGCAGTTGTTTTCCAGACTCAATATTTAGCAGAGCTGGAAGTCTGTGTCTTTCATTCAGTGTGTAGCTTTGAAATAAATAAATGAATAATACCTTGGATGGGGTCCCTCACCGAGTTCAGAGTCACCCACTGGTTTGTATCTTTTTTGCGTTTCTCTAGCAGGTAGCCCAAGATTTTATTCCCTCCATCTTTCTCTGGTGGGGTCCATATTAAGTTTATGCAGTTTTTGAATGCACTGACCACCTTCGGTGTGCCTGGTGGACCAGGGAACACTGCCAACACATAGGTTATTAAATGACTTCAGTACTTATCATACAAAAATTTAGCAGTACAGACTTAAGGTGCTTACTTAAAGAACCAGCCATGATTTTTTCAGTCTCTATTGCTTCACTGATACCCTCAAGATTCTCAGCGTAGATGCGATAGATGTAGCTCTTGCCGACAGACACACTTTTATCTCCAAAGGTTAGATGGTTACCTGAATTATCCCCAACCCTTTTCCAAGTTCTCTGCCCGACCTGTTGACGTTCAATTATGTAGTTGGTGACCTGTGAACCACCGTTATCCTTCGGAGGATTCCATTTCAGTTCAAGGACAGAGGATGTGCTTTCATTCACTTCTAGTGGGCCTTGTGGTGGACCTGGCTTGTCTGTATGGGGAAATATTTTGTTCCATAAAAAATAGTAGTTGTTTGTTTTGGTAACAGGTTAATTGCAGATATTGTACTGTGCTTACCGAGTACTATAAGGCTTGACAAAGCTTCAATAGAACCAAACTGATTTTTTAGCTGGATTTTGATTTGACCAGTATCTGATCGCAGGCAGTCTTTTATTTGAATGCGACTGTGGTTTGATTCTTTCACCACTTTCACTGAACCACCATCAAGAAGCTCAGAGCCATTTTTAAACCATATGATCTTCTGTGAAGCTTGTGGAGGAAATGACATCTTAAAAGATGCACTTTGGCCTGCTTTCACTATTACAGGGTTGGAGAACTTTTGCAAAGCATCAGGATCGAATTCTGGAAGATCTGGGAAATATAGAAGCAATATACAGCAGAAAATATTATAATTGCCAGTCTGACAGTAGTTTCATCATGCTAGGAAAATGTAAAAATGAAAATTTAATATAAATACCTCCGACTCTCACTATGGCCTCTGTCCTGCAACCATTCACTTCAAAATGATATAGACCTGCATCAGAATCCTTGCAATTCTGGATAATGAGCTTATGTGTACACCCATCTTTAGAGATTACCACTCCATCATTGGAAGTCAGCTGATGAAAAAGATTTATTTGAATATCAAACTCTTTATTTGTCAGTAAAAAATGACCACTTCGGTGACAGTGCTACTATACAAACCTTATTTCCATCTTTATACCACACACCATCAATTTTGTCAGTATTAAGTTGACACACTAGCTCTGCAGGTTTGCCACGGAGAGCATTTTTGTCCGTTAAGCCACTTGCAAAGTGCACTTTATCATCTGAAACGAATGCATTTGAATGAATTATAATAACTTGTTTAAGACTAAGTGGTAAGATAAAAGAAAAAAAAAAGTAAAATGTTTTTTTTGTACAATTTTGTCATACCTGTGCCATCTCCATCAGATGCAACCACTGCTGACTGGCCTCCCAGTCCATCTGCTCCCAAACCCATTCCAGAATCCTTTCCACTCTTCCCACTTCCATCTTTACCATCTCCTCCTTGTCCGTATTTCCCTGTTGCATCTCCTCCAAGCCTGTTCCCTCCAGTTCGGTCAAGTCCTCCAAGGCCACCTTGTCCATACTTCCCTGTCACATCTCCTCCACTTCCATTTCTTCTATCTTCTCCAAGTCCTCCATGGCCATCCGCTCCATCACCGTGACCATTCCCATCTGTACCTTTGCCTCTTCTGGCAGCTTCTTCATCTGCCAGATGTCTTGCAAGATCATCTGCTCCATCACTTGCACCATCTTGACGTTTTCCCTTGGCGTTAGGGTCATCTGGTGTGGCAAACCAACAAACCATAATAGATTATTAGCCAGAAGATGTACATGGCAGTGTAAAAGTATGCTGAGAGATGATGTTTCTTTGTTCATCTCGCAGACTTACCATCAACATCAAGGGTGGCCCTGGATGATTTAATCCCAGCAATAGCTGTGTATACGCCCTTGTCCTCTTTTTGGCAGTTCTTTACTGTCAATCTGTGGGTGAGTTTGTCTTCAGAGACTGTGATATTGTACTTGTCCCCATGCTCAACAGAGATGTCATTGGCACACCAAGTGATTTGAGGTACAGGGCCAGAAAAAATGCCCTCAAACATGGCATCCTGCCCCTCAACGACTTTAGCATTTTTTAGCATACCATCAAATTCCACATCAGGAACTGTAGGAAAATGATTAATACAATGGATATACAAATGCTTTATTTGAAATTACTATAAAAATATATTTTTTTACCATCTAACGTCGTTGAGAGAATGTTGACATCTTCAACATCCACTTGGTATAGTCCACCATCATTTAAGCCAAGATTGTTTATGCTAAATATGTATTTATCACCGGTCTTCTTCATGTTGTGTTTGGACGAATCATCTGTGCCATCACCATAATCAAGAATTTCACCATCCTGGAGAGAATAAAGGGTGAAATTTGTTTATTTTTTTAATCCTAAATGACGTTATATAAAAAAAACAAAACAAAGTGAACTTACTTTGTATAGATAAATTTTACTGTTGGTGTCTTTAAGCTTCATATCAAACTCAAACTCAGCTCTGCCACTTGTCTTCACTTCAATCTGCTTCATATTGTCAACATTTTCAACCACCTATAAGACAGTTTAAGACATTACTGAAGATCCTTAAAAAAGAAAAAACCTAGAAATATTGAGAAATTAACTGTTGTAACTGGTAGTAGGGGGTCTCATAGGAGTCTCAACTCAAAATGATTGGAAATTGACTGACAAATCTAGCGAGACACCGGCATCAGATGATTAAATTGCTGACAAATACCTTTGCTTGTTCGTCCTCCTTCTCCTTTTTCTTCAGGTTGAGCTGTTTAAGCATCCACCGATAGTCAGTGACTCCAAATTCGTGACAGATACGCTCATAATCAGATTTTTTGGCGCTTAGCATCACGTCCCAGAATTTTGGATCAATCTCTCCCTCTTTCTTGGGTTTTTCTTTTCTCTTCTTGACAATTCTAGACAGAAGGTTTTTCATTTTGATAAAGTAACTTTGATTTATTAGATGCATTTGTTAAACACGAGAAATACATTTCCCATATAGTTGAAGTTAAACAATTACGTGGTTTTCTTAAGCATTTTCCTGAAGTCCTCAGGATCGTTGGTTTGGTCATCTTATCAGACAAAAAAGGAAAACATCATGCATTATCAACATGGCATGAAAGTATAAAAATTATAATAAATAATAAAATAAAATTTGTATTATATTGCAGGATTAACAAATTCACCTTTTTTTGATGAATCCTTTGACTTTTTCTTGAATCCAACTAAAAGACAACGAAAGAACTTCCATCAGTACATTCAGTATGCATGCTCACATTTATGCTATCTAATTGCCTAGTTCTGCACATTGAATGCACAGATTTGATTATGGCAGTATTCTCAAATATTGTGCTTTTAAAAAAAAATAAAAATACATTGCTTACCTGCAAATACACTCAATGTAGCTGTGCACATGGCTTTTCCAAATTGGTTTGTTGCGAAACATTTGTATGTATCTGCTTGATCTACTTGCACATTTGCTATCTGTTGAAATGCAACAAATTAAACAATAATTCACTTAAAGGATCTATCAACACGCTGTATGATAATGTTGTTGTTTTCAGATCCAAATGTTTAGCATTGATATGTTACCTCTAGAACATGTTCTCTAGCCCTTTCATCATATCTTGACTTATACTTTTCTGGATCAGAAGTGTCACCCTTGTTGCGAGCCCATGTTACAGTTGGTGCTGGATCTCCGCTTGCCACCGCTTTGAAAACGGCCACTTTGCCTACAGTTACAGAAAGGCAATCCATTCATCATCTCTGAGGTTTATGCTTATGAAGGATCTACTACCCCGAAGGTACTACTTTTTCATTATAGCTAAATGACTGCTCAGCTAACACAAGTTAAATCAAACCAACAGAACAGTCTGTTAGACAATAAATCAATCATTTTAAATGATTAACAAATAAACAGAACAAGTCTTTTAAATACGGTCAAAAATATATTTGGACTTTTCTATATTTCTGGACTTTTTCTTTTATTATTGATTATTTTACCTTCTTGAACTGTCAAAGCAATTGGCTTTCTGGTGAAATCAGGTGTAGTTTTTCCACGTGGCAGTTCCTTGACGTACTGGGTGATCATAACACCAGGCACTCTAGATCTCTTCTTGATCTCCACTTTAAAAATGTATACATGTTTTAGACATTAAATTACATTATGTACTTTATTAAACACTGAGGGGCAGTATCCCCGAACAGGGTTTAAGACTAGTCCTAGATTAAAATAAATGTTAAGAGCTGTCTAAACTGGAAAAAGCTTGAAATACACCATTGCCATTGTTTGGTCTTAAAATGCTCACAGATAATGCATTTTTGTAAGACATGTTTCTAAAAATTCTTAAATGTCCTAAATTAGCAAAGGTCTAGTCCTGACTTTATCTAATCCCTATCTGGGAAACCGGGCCTTGATGCTTTACCATATCCCTACACCTTACCTTAACCGTCATATCACTTAATTCCTTAAATCTGAGGAAATGACAAATAAGTGAGAGTTATGTACAGCACCAAACACTGATATTATGCCTAAGCTTACACAAAAACTATAAACTGGTTCTTCAAATATGATTGGTTAATCACAATGTTGGTCCAGGGTCAACAAAGATGTTTATCTGGGCAAATGTTGCACTTGATAAAATCAGGTTGTGTGTCACAATACAAAATCCATATGCCTGTTAATCTTACTAATGTAAAGTTACGTCCAATTTTACAACTTTGTTGCCACGACAACACACTGCCATTAACCCTAAAAAGACTGCAGGAATTAAAACAGTTGTTCAGCTCAAATAACACACTACTTTTAACAGAAGAATTAGTGCTTTTTAAAAATGATATGCCACAGATTTTTGCTTTTAAACATATAAATGGCCCCATTTATGTCAATTGCAAGTGCCTCACTGTTACTACCACTTTTTTGTCTATCTTTTTTTTTTCTTCAAAAAAAAAAATTATTCAATTTTGTGTGCGCGCGCATGTGATAAGGCACGAATGTGAAAATGTTCAGGGAAGCTGTTATACAGCTAAATAAAGGAATTCAAGAAATCAATGCAGGAAGTAAAGCCTTCCTTTTTCTCTCATTGGTTTTATTGCTGAGAACTCAGCTGGCCTAGTCTGAGTTTCATGGCTGTGCTAAATGTGATTAATTCATGCAGTAGTTACACTACTCTGATCACCACTCGGAAGAAGAGTACAGAAGTCTTCTTGTCGCATTAACTGCTAGAAACATGTAGCATTAAACATGCTATGTTTCAGAAGTCTTACACCTAATCGTTCCACAGTAATCAATCAAGTAGAAAAGTCTGATCCTCAGAAGGTGTCGCCATCATCATATTTTCAGGAACAAGCGGTAACCTTTTTTCCCCGTGTACCTTAATTCAGTTTCCCGCCTCATTTGTTGTTAACACAAGCTCCTGAGCTTGACTGGTTCCACGGCTCATGTATCCCATCTCATGCTTGCCCCCCACATTGCCGCTACTGGTTTGCCAACAGAGAGCAAACGACCCGACCCCAGAGTGTCGAAAAGATGGGCCAGCATTACTCTCCATTACTGCCTGTGCTCATCGAGGGTTTCTTCGCCCCTCCAAGCTCTTTGTTCTTTTATGCATTTGTAGATAGATAACCAGGTCCCATATTTGTTCTGACCTTTTTGTTCTTGTGCAGATGTACACGAGGTTTCCAATAGGACTGTTAAGGTCCAATTGCATTGTGAATCTTCTGGGCTAACAAATGTCAGATGCATCGATCGACAGCAACACGCCAAAATAACATGGAAGCAGTTGCTGAGATCCCTGCATGTGTTAAGGGGCAATTGAAAATCCTACTCATTAACTCCCAAAGGCAGTTACAATTTTTCATGGATTAATCACTGCTAACTTACTTTATCAGAGCCACTTATCTTCCCACTACAGGAATCCATGCTTGTCCCTGACCAGCGACTTGATAACAGGAAATATTTCACAATGCCAGTGTGCCAAGTCCCTTCAACCCCTTTGCCTCAGGCTCCCTCTTACTCATCCTTTCTTAAACGTCTTTGGGAATGGTGCATGTGCACATGTACGGGTTTGTATTGAGGGTAAATCCAGACCTCATATTAGTTCATTTCTTTTCAGTAATTTGTAACCGCACCACATTAAGATAGGCGCTTAATGGAGCTTAGATAAGCTGCTCTATTCCCCAGGATCCAAGCGGACCAGATGCACTCCAATGCACGGAAGTTACCCTGGCATAGGCCTCAAGTCTGGCTGCAGCACAGAGGGTTAATTCTGGCTTGACTGACAGACTGAATCCCTTCTTTCGCTCATCGTCTGGGTGAATGCTGCTGCTTTATCTTGCTCCTCCAGATCGATCATTGGAGGCAGGCATCTCCTCGACCAGTGGAGCAAGCAGTTTGCCCTCTCTCTATCTCTCTATCCCTCTCTCCTGCCTCAGGTACTGTCTCAGATGGGTCGGCCTAGTCTGATGAACTATTTATGTATGTGTTTATTTAGGTATTTATTAGATGCACTTGCTCAGCAGTCATACCGCCCAGTCTACCTCCGGGGAAGGTTGCGCTACAGACGGACAGCCAACTTGACAAGTTATTTGATTTTGGCACGGTCGTAATAACGTAATCGTTTGAGCTGTTAACAGCCTAGACCCCCTACCCCACCTCCCTCCCTCCTGCTGCCCTCTTTGTTGTCAAAAGTAATAACCAGCTCATTATGGGATGTAAGAAATATCTACTAAGAGATTATGCTCAAAATAAAAGGCGTGAAAGCATAAAGGTGATGGGAACGGACCCTTGCAGCATCCGTAATTAGCTAAGGGGATTGTGGACAATGCTCCCCAGAGAGTCTGCTGTGTACCACCCCCACTCAACTCGACGGCTGCCACAGTGGCGCTCAGAGCCACATTGAGTGTGTAATTAATGTATTTACTGTATGTACCGCTGGCCTGCTCGGCTCCTCTTCAGTTAGAGGGCATTTACGACTGGGAGCTAACAGGGGCACAAGGTTACAGCTGCTCTGGTTTTCATGGCCCTCGCTCTCTCCACCGCTTTCCCTTTCCTCTTGCTTACGTGATGTGTGTCACAACAGCTACACAATTAGAGTTGGTCTTTTTGAGAGCCAAATAGCGTAAACTTGTTTTGGTTTTTGCTGATTGCGTCGATCGTCCTGTAGACTTTCTCTCTCACTCCTTTCGTCTTCATGGCGCCGTTTCGAAATCGTGATGGAGAATGTTAAAAGTGCTGAGTCATTTGTCTGATCGGCTAAGTGAAACACATTTGGAGCAAATGAGTCAGGAAAAGAAGTGATTGAAATAGCGGTGGAAATTTCCATGAGAGAGGAGCTAGAGTTTCTGTAGAAGAGTGCGTGGGCTGAGGCAGATGGAGGCGAGGGTCTAATCCCCTCACACACATACACACTCACACGTTTCGCCACAGGAACATTGAAGGGCAAATGTTTGAATCATTTAAAACTCAAGGGAACCGGATCTATTCCAGTGGCCAATGGCATGCTAGAGATGAATGCGTGGCAATGACCCGCAGTGCTGCTTAATTAACGGACACGAGACGGAGAGACACAAAGATAGACGGGGATAGAGATTTATATAGAAACAAGTGGTAAAGATGGATGGTATTGGAAGGACTGATCTTTATCGTGCCAGGTTTACTGGCACTGAAGGTGTAGTTAATTGGGGTTGGGGTGATTGCCCCACCTGTCTCCAACCTTTTACATCTGTAGTAACTTTTATGCATGAGAAGTCAAACCGTAAAACGAAAATCGCACCAGACAGAGTCCCGAGTGTAATGTCAGATGACTCGTAAGTCTGAAAGGATCACTGGATGCTGCTAACGTGCATTGTGGGACCTTCCCTATAGCCTAGTCCTTGAAGATATGACCCTGCTTCCTAAAGATAGGCTCGCTGCCCAAAGCCTAGGAGATTTTGATGATATAGTGGTCTCTTATTTAATCAACTGGCAGGCTTTATTTGGTGTTTGTTACCCTCCTTTGACCTGTGGGGACTATTAAATGTCACTCCCCTTTAAGTGAGAAAGAGAGACAACTTTGCCCAACTTTGCTTCACCTTTAAAGGTCAGGTGTTGCCATGGTGACAATTGCACCCCCCCCTTCAAACCAACCAATCTGTGTCAGCTTCCTTTTGGTTTCCCACTTGTTTTGCTATCTCTCACTTTCTTTCTCTCTCTCTCAACCTTCTCGCCTTCCCTTGTCCTGACAGATTACAGGATGTTTTTCTTCAATGTTTGGCCTCCAATACAGTGGCTGACGTTTTTATTAAAAGTACTAGTCGTGAACGCGGGGGCTTAAGTGAAGATGCAACAGGCAGGACAGATGCGACCACACTCCCCCGTACCACCACCACGGCCCATTGATGAGAATTAATGCAGCAGCCGATATGCAGAGAGGTGGGAGAAACCAGGAGGATTAGAACTTGAGCTTTCCAGTCACGCTACAGCAATTTATTAGAATTTGTTTGCTTGGCCCTGAAGTCTTCATTCCCCAACCCTGACGGAACGAGAGAGAGAGAGGCTGGAGGTGGGAAGAGTGCAGCAGAGGAGGGGCTTGGGAGACGGGGAAATGGAGATCCAAATGAAGACACAGTCAGCACAACCCGACTTCAAGGGATTTAAGCTACTTTGAGAGTTACACTGCGTCCTAATCTTGCACAATGCGATACATGGTAATTTAGCCGTCTTTCCACATCGCAAATGAATACATCAGGAATTTGGAACAATACGACTTCTGCAAGGATGGGGCTAACAACATGAGTACACTATTCTTTTTTTTTTGTTGTTGTTTTTGTTTGGTTGAAACCCTTTTGCATATTAAAAATATTGGTACTTTAGATAGCTGATGGTTAGAGGACTTTAAGTGATATTTTACACAGAAATCACCATTCTGTGATTGGGGGGGAGTCGTGGCCTAATGGATAGAGAGTCGGAACCTGTAACCCAAAGGTCGTGGGTTCAAGTCCCATGTCCGGCAGGGATTGTGGGTGGGGGGAGTGAATAACTAGCGCTCTCTCCACCTTCAATACCACGACTGA
>JAUCMT010000114.1:18319767-18331050 GCA_032357475.1 Enteromius thamalakanensis
TTTAGATCTTTAAGTCCATCTAATGAAAAATCGGAGCAGAAACAAAGGTGTTGCGTTTATATTTTTGTTGAGTGTATATCCATTTATTTATTTTCCAATAAACATTCACATTCAAGTCTTATGAATAACAGCTTTAATATGCAGTTAACGGGTGATTCAACGTGCAGCTTCTTAGTGACCTACAGCTCTGTTTATAAGCTGCCGTTTCTTTTAAAAACAGCTGCCAGAGTTTTCCCTCTAATCAAAGACCTGTCTTTACTGATGAGATGCACATAATATATTGTACAATATATAGCCCTACCAAGATGGAAGGTGGCCTCTCAAGAGTTATGAGAAAAAGGAATAGTTCAGGCAAAATTTAATTTCTGTCATTGTTTTCCTAGTCTCAGATCGTCCCAAACCTGTAAGAGTATTAAAAAAGGAGAATTGTACTGCTATGATCAGTGTGTTGAACTTTAGTCCACACTTGTGAATTAATTATTTAGAGTTGTGGTCTCACAGCAATTTGTACATATTTTATGAGGTTTTTGCTCAATAATACAGATTTTACAAGTGGCAAGTTACAAACTGACTTACACCTAATCCCGCCCCTAAATGTACCCATCACTGGGATTTAGACTAATTATCATACAAAATTGTAATAATGAGGTCTTAAAGTCATAGGAATTAGCCACCTCGTAAAATTGGTTGTGAGATAGAATTGCCAGAGTAGTTTTGAAAATTGGGTCATCTGAGTCATTGTAAAAACCTAATTCAAACAACTTGTAAAAAATTTAATTAATGCAAAAGTGCTGAATGTGTGAATCTCACAATTTTGTTATTTTTGTCTGTTGTTCATGTTAAGTTACTGTATGGCTTCAGAAGACCAGCCATCTTTAATCTTTAAAGCTTTACAGTAAATGCATAAAATGAGCAACCTTTAAAAAAATCACCTTTTTTTTATGACAGAAAAATTTGGAATTTCATGAAAATAAGAAAATAATCACAATTTTCATTTTATGGATAAACGGTTACTTTCATTCAAAAACTGACATACAGTAAAAGGAGAATTGTTTAATAGGCCTATGGAAGTTAATTCATTTGTATTCTCCAACAACCCACCCCTTCAGCTCGTTAACACCCCATGTTGGTGATTTAGAGGGATCAGAAAGTCCCTCTAAATTTTTTGTTTAGACTCTAAAGTGGTATTCGTGCCCCGGGTGAACAGACGTAGTGTAAACTTTGCAAAACAGACGGTCAGCAATTGCATGCCAAACACGTGTGTTGGAATCACGTTCTGCCGTAGTGTAGTCAATCATCCTTCTCCTGGTCTAGAGATGGAGTCCATGTGATAATGACATTGCCATAAACAACCTGTTCTAGCACCACTGGGCCTGGAGGCTTTGGTTGATCTGTAGCCAGAAGAAAAACAAAAGAAGCTTTGAAGCTGTAGGGGTTGATGCGTGTGGCTATGAAAGTAATAAATTGGCACATGAAGGATTCAATGAGAATTTTTGTACCCCAAAGGACCTCATTGCCAGTAGTGGTGCATATCGGGCACATGTTTTATTTAGCCATTTAAACAGCCTTACAAAATGTAGACCAATTAAAAGTATTTGTTTATTTATGAATTTACAGGGGCACAGAGATTTTTTGTTTGTTGACACAAGGGCACTGCCCCCGCTTAGAGCAGCTCCTGCATGCAGCAAGGCCTAATTATTAGTGTGATAAACTGGACGGTGTAGTCACATTCACAGTGCAGTGGTGATGCACTTTGGTCTGCTTTTTGCTCTGCATAATTTATTAAAGGCTACTTAAGGCAAGGTTTTGAAATATTTCATACACAGGATATACAAGGAAGTTGCTTTGGCAGTGGTATAAGATGCTGTAAGTGATCTCACAAGCTACTTTCACATTAATATTAGTCGTGACGTTACATAAGGGGCAGGGCGGCACCAGCTCACACAGATTGACAGGTTCACCTGTTAATGAATGAAAGAATGGGTTTTTTTTTTTTGTAGGCAAGAAAAAAATCTTGTCTACATAACAATAATACATTACATAATAATTAATCATTGAGGCACAGTCTGATCTTAATCACAGTCTTATATCTTTAGCAAAGCAGCTTGTCATGCCATAGGTCTATGTGTAGTGTTATGTTATGTTATGTTATGTTAGGGCTTGTTTTAAAAGAGAACACCTGGGGCCTGTTCGATAAAACAAGTTTACCAAATAAGCCAGGCTTATGGCAGATAGTCTGACTTATTTTAATACAAATTTAACTGGCAATTAGTCAGACTAACTGAAATAAGCTTGGTTTATGGAACAGGCCCCTGCTGTAAATAAATGTAAGTGGTTTGCTAACATTTTGTGAATATACAAACAAAACGCAACACAATATCCAATTGTGTCTATTGCATTAATGCATTGTTGTACTTCCAGTATTGTTTGGTCTCTACTTGAAGACATTTTTAAAAAAATATATAATTTACAAGTTGGTACCATTTTTTGTAACAATATAAGACACTATATTTTATGTATAGTGCTGAACAGATAACATTTTCTGTGGGTATTTATTTATTTATTTTTGTTAAACTGACCTTTTTCTCTTAGAGCCCAAAAACTAATAATGGCATTAAAGTTGATGTAATTTGCATCTCTATTAATGTCCTATATAAAAGTAAGCCACTCTGACCCTTTATATCAAAGCTGGACTGTCCACTACAGTTCTTTGCCATGATGGTGTAAAGTCCTCACCATTGATATTGACCCAGGGGGAGACGGGTTAATCCTTTTTTAGCCATGTGATTTGTGGTAAGCCCTTGACATGAACAGTTTAAAAGAAAATGATCGATTACAAATCATAACTGATTTAAAAATATTGGGCTGAATTGACCCTTTCCTTCAGTAAGCCCACCCCACCTCTTGGTTTTTGTTGCAATATTTTTTCCCCACAGATTTTAGCTCTGATTTACAGTTCAATTCTAGTTGTCAAATTTATTTGCTGTTAAATTAGATGATAGCATGATTAAATACAGCAGAAACTAAAAGTTATTAACATTAATTTACATTGGGGAAAATTTACATGTTCTTACTAATGTTAGACATGCTCATTTGGGAATAAGGGCTGACCCATAGTCAGCAAAGTACCTCATAAACGACTTTGATTCTGATAGAATTTCCTGCTCTTACAACCATAAAGTCTACAGGATCATTGAAGCAAGGCCTGACTGAAGCATTATGAACCGAACTTATACTGTTGCGTTTTTTAGCACAGACCATCGCAGAGGGAGCACTGGGTTCTCCAGGCCCAGGTATTAATGGCTGATACTCTTAACTCATACTCTGACCCCTCAGAGACATCCTTCACTGCATACTTCAGAGCTGTGCGAAGCAGATTATTTTAACTGTCATAGTAGCATGTCAAGTAAAGCCAGTGATTTGATAACCAACATGTCTAGAGATGCATAATTAACCTACTGTTATCTGCTGGAGGAGCCATGACATATTTGGCTGTTATGCTCATTAAGAAACGGCTGAATCTAGCCTTTTTCAAGTAGGGATTATTATTTTTAATACAAATTTAAAGGAAATCAAAGACAGTTTATTAATAGTAATTATAGGTGAGATTGTGTTAATTCCATTCAATGAAGTGCCTCTATACTTCATTTGTGCGGGTAAGATCATTAATTTAGAAAATTATTTTACTTGAATTAAAAGAAAATGTTTCTAGCTGTTGAGACATTGTTGGTTTATAATAGACATCTGGTTTCTGGTATGACCAAGCAGCTGGGAAAATATGATGCTAATAGAGAGGCGGTAAGCTCTTGGAAATGACTGGAAGTTTCTGTGAGAATTCATAAGAGGTTCCTCAGGTAAAGTGCTAGACCATTTAAAGCCTTACCAGAGGCTATTATTGGATTTCAGTGTTAGGGGTCTGAAACTCTTACCTGGTCATGAGTTGTTGTAGCTCAGAGAAATATTTCTTGCTTTGAGAGTTGCAAGATTGTGTATTGTTCCATTGACACTTTTTTTGTTTGTTTTAAGCGCATCCAAAAAATTAAAGAATATATTAATAACTGTAACACATTTGGTCGATTTCACTTAGAGGGAAAGAGTTTGGATAAGAGAGAGCTGAGAGCCTTGGGCAGAGCTGCCTATTTCACACTGACTAGAGAGGATACTTAATGTAACATAAAAAGTTTGGTAGCAAGGATTCAGAGTAAAAACAACCCCTAATAGCTTATACCTAGCCAACATTTTTAGCAAATGTGAAGATACAGTCCATGGTATAATTTCATGTCAACAGTTAAAATAATGATGACAAGTTGGATCTTGATGTTCTTAAGTGTTTTGACTTGAAAGTACCCATAAAACACTGTTAGAAAAAACTGCATATTTATGACCCAGAAGAATATGTGAAGCATTAGAATATTCTAACCGTAGGATTCCGAACACAGAAGTTTCTGAGAACATCTAAATGAACTAGTTTTAAGTCATAAATATTGTTTTATATACGGCAGGATCACAGTAGATTACACCAGCACATTTTAACAACACAGTTTGACATTTTACAGTGTATATGTATATGTTTTTTATTTTATTTTACACAAGCAATGTGAGGATCAAAAACATTTTAGTCAAAATTAATATGTTACGCTCATATAAAAAAAGTTTAGTCCCTCTCATCCAAAGCAGCATTTACTTCACCTTATAGCTAGCCTTGTAGTAATGAATAATCTGAAGTCTCTAAATTAGAGGTCATTTAATCATAAAACCATTGTTTCCTAATTACATAGATTAAAAGTACAGAAAAATCATTTTCATTTACATTGAACCGTCCATCTGTCCTTTTCTCCTAGATTCAAACCCTATAATTCTTGTTTAATTGTAACCCAAAGATGCACAGCAATTACAATCAAGGTTTTCCAGTTCACTTGCTATACATTCAATGGGTTTATTAGCTGGAAAGTTCATGGCATTGATGTCACTATAGCTATGTCCTGTTTTATATTTTACTGGAACAACTATATAAAGTTGAGAAGTGTTGAGTAGCTTATTAAAGTATGTAACTCTTGCCTAACTGCAGATGAACCAGAAACCCTTCCACATACTCTTCCTCACCTGCTGATGCTCGACTAGTTGGTCACTTCAGAGCCACTCTTATCACTTGGTGGCTTCCATTTTAGTTCAATCACAGAAGATGAGCTGTCAATCACTTCTACTGGGCCTTGCGGTGGACCTGGCTTTGTCTGCAGAGGTGCAAAGTTGTTTGAAATACGTGTCAGTTTAATGTTAATGTATGAGTCTGTATCTAAAAGGCAGAAGGTTTATAAATATTTATTTCAGAATACATTCAATATAATACTCAGTGGAGTAGAAACATACTGACCACAATAAGCCTAGAGAAGGCCTCTGCAGTACCAAAAGTGTTTTTAAGGTGGATCTCAATTTCCCCAGAGTCAGATTGCAGGCAGTCTTTTATGTGAAGACAGCTCTGGTTTAGTTCCTTTTCTACTATTACAGTATGCTGCCACCATGAAAAAGCTCTGTGCCATCCTTAAACCTGGAAGCAGTCCAGCCAACTTTAACTACTACGTTTTTGGAGAACTTCAAAAATGCTATTGCGAATTATTATTATTATTATTATTATTATTATTATTATTAATTTTTTTTTTTTTTTTTTTTTTTTTTTATCTCACAATTTTGCCTTTTTTTCTTAATTGCAAAGTATAAAGTCAAAATTGCAATATATCAACTCACAATTGCGAGTTGTAAAGTCTTAAAGAATTTTGATTTATACCTCTGAAATTCTTACTTTATAACTTGCAGTTCTGACTTTACATCTCGCGATTGCGAATTTATATCCCACTATTCTGACATTATAACTTGCAACTGTGCGTTTATATTTCTCAATTCTGAGAAAATAAGAAATGGGCTTCCATAATATACTGTATTATTGCAAAATAAAGACAATACCTCCAGCTGTTATAGCTCCATCACTTCAGCCTGATTCTGTGTTGAGTCTGAATCTTTTCTGCTTTGTATTGCTAAAGTTTGTGTACCTCCATCTTTAGATATGCTTGCTTTATGTTTAGAAGACAACTAGCAAAAGCGATAATGCAATTTAAAGATCAATTACCAAAGACTTTTTGGAGCAATTAATAAATCAATAGAGTATATTAATTCACCTTCTTCCCATCCTTATTGGATTTGCTTAAGTTACTGGCAAGGTCTTCGGATTCCATACTTATATTATGCTTAGAAATGTTAATGCATTATAGAATTATTGATATAATAATAATAATAATAATAATTATTATTATTATTAAATGCCTTTTGCACAAGTATTTTGTTAGCATCACAAACAAATAATAGTAAACAAACTCAAATGCACCTGGAAAACAGTATAAATAGTCATTGTGATTTATTGTTGATTGTAGCTTTATTTCTTTTATTTGTGATTTTTTTTTTCTCACAATTTGACTATTTTATATTTAGTTCTCATAAATGCAAATATATGGACAGTGCATTTTATAAAACTATAACTCTCACAGTTTTACATTTTGTGAGTAGGAAAGGGATTTCTAGAAACATTTAAGAAAATTTAAGAAACATCCAAAAATTGGTGGTCGGAAGAAAACGAATAATAAAATAATATTGTTTCAAGACCACTGAGATTTGTAGAAATTAAAAGTGAATAAGACTGTTATATGAAGGTTATATGGGAATATGAGGATTATGTGGGAAGATTGTTTGGTGTGGGTGACAACTGCAATCTGTCAAAGATTTTTTTTTAAAGCTAGAAGACCAATTCAAAGAGAATTGAAATAGAAGTAGAAGTAGTTTACGAAAGCATGGACTAGAGATTCAGTGTCTTGGGCTTAGAAGTGGGAGGTGAAAAGCAATATTGCGGAGGTGGAAGAACGCAGGTTTAGCAGGGAGGTTAATGTAGGCTTGAAATGTTAAGAGACTGTTTATTACCATCAACACTAGTTCATTATGTTCATTATGTTTATTAGTGTTAACACCACACATTGTACTTTCAGGTAGAAGCCCATGCATATAGTTCCTTGCATTCTGGCTTTTGATGACATTTTTAGGAACTAAGAATGTGATGCATTTTTAAAAGAGAGGGTTCAAATACTGAAATCAAGTATAAAAATACTGAACTAATAATGAACGGTGAATAATATGCCAGTTTGCAAGTTTAAATCTTGCTAGTAAATCACAAGTTACCAAATGGAAATTTATTAAAAGAGTTGGCTAGATCAATTATATTTGAGTTATAAATCACTTGCCTGAACCGCCTAAATTACATCCCTTTGCCAGTAAGGACCATTAATCTTGTCAACTGTTCCCCTCAGTCTGATCATGGGCTCTGTCATTCATACAGTGCCACACTGTGGCTAAACGTGAATATGGCACTAATTAAATGTTAGCGTTTCATTTAAATCATATTAATTGAAGTCAATGTACTGATGAGGAAATTAACTTTTTTTTGTATTTGAAGTTATTAATTTTTATGTAGTGTTAAGTACACCATCAAATCTTATACCGGTTGAGTCTCCAGTCAGGTCTCCTGTAGTCACACCTCCACTCTTTGACATTTTCTCACCTGAAAATCCTGACAGTCATTATAAAATGATCATCTGTATGCACGAATGTAGGCATTCGCCTCGATATTACTTCTGACTTTGGACTCTTGAAAATGTATGCGTGCCACTGCATGATTAAAATATCAATCCCTCTGTGCTCGATGTGACAGAAGATACAACTGTCATTATTAAATGTATTTGTGGTTCTCCTACCTTTCCCTGTGTCTTTTCCTCTAGTGTCTGTTAAACTTCTCGCCAGCCCAGTGTCTCCAGAGCCATCTCTCCTGACCTCTTTTTTTTCTCTTTAACTGTTACTTTCAGGAGAAGATGCCAAGTCACTGCTGTCCACCACACCTGCTGCCTCTTTCTCAGCACTGGCTGTTCTGACAGCCACAATTCTGTCATCTCTTTCGTTCTGTAGCCTGACCTGTTGTTCTGCTGCGATCTTTGCCAGTTCAACGCCTGCCCCTCTGGCTTGGGTTGTTTTTCTGGGTTTCTTTTTGCCCTCACTGTCTAGATTGTTATCAGCTGGTTCATAAAAAAAGACAAACAGAACATGACAAAAACAACAATATGAAATAAACACAATATACAATTCTTACTGGAAAAAAGTTATATATATATATAATGATGGAGGACAAAGTTGTTGCGATTGAGGTGATAATAACTAATAGAATAGGGTCGGAACCAAAGTTTACAGGACTGCGTTATCTGGATTCTGCTAAAGCGGTGGACTTCTGCATTCTGACTGGTTGCCGCCGAACCGCGTCATAGCTCATTACCATAAAGTTGACTTGATTTCAACTCTCCTCGACGCTCTCGCCATCCAAGACGCGCCGTGCCGCTGCTTGCTGCCACTCGCCGCCGGCTCACATTGAAAATGAATGACTTCCGGCCACTTTGACGCTCTCGCCGCCGACGGTGTGAACGCATGGTCAGTCTCATGTTATTGTCTTTTGTAAGACTAAATTCTAAATGTAAATTTGGTTACACTTTCTATGAAGCCTGTATTTATAATATATTATAAATAACTTCATAACAAGTTGTGTAAAGTACTTGAGTAAATGGACTTCGTTACTGTACTCAAGTATTTCTTTGGCGCTTGCCGTTATTTGCTACATTGTGATTGTGCGTGACAAGTCGGAATCTTTATCTGCCATGGCTAATTTCTTGGGCGGAAGAGGCGATATCTCTACCTGCAGCAGGCTAAAGTTACTGGATCAGTGGTGGAGCAGGGGGTTGGCTTCTGGGGCTTCAGTCTCAAATGTTTTTTGCCCCGAATGTTTTTTTTTTTTTTTTAAAGCTCCAAATCTTTTGGGTTTGTTAATAGTTTTGTAAAAAAAAAAAAAATGTTGCTTTCAACTAATATTAATCCAAACAGCCACTGTTTCTCTGAGCAATACAATGCTGTTTCGTTTCTGAATGAATCACCCATTTTAATGACTAGGTTCAATTACAATGACTCACTGATTTGGTGCCATCTATTGGTGGTTTTAATTTCACATTTAGATCTTTCCGACTTTTTCATGTTTCAAATAATTTAAAATATCAGCATTTAATGTTTAATATATCAAAACAACATTTGTGCATTTGTAACTGCAGTTAAATGCATTCATGTCTCGGATTAAACAGAGAAGAAATACATTTAAATGCCACTTCAGATACAGCTTTTGTGTTGCTTTAATTTGTGTGGTAACAGCACAAATGTCTTATTATTCTATTTCACTGAATAAAAATAAGAATTTGACCCAAAAGATAATGGACACTTTTAGAAAAAAAAATCACTTTATAAAGGTCAAAATATCCATAATTTGTCAAAAAAAAAAAATTAAACATTTTAAACATATTGGAAAAGATTTACTTACCTCAGTGTAAATTAGAAATTTGAATTAACTGTTTTTTTTTAATTAATAAACATAAACAAACTATACCTATATTCTCTATTTCCCGAGAATATATAATTCCTTGCAACATTTAATCAAATTTTCATGTTTAAGAATCTGTTATCTTGAAAAATAATTTATGCTAGTACTGCCTGCTGACTTGGTTTTAAACCTATATTCTTATCCATTTTAGGAGCTTAAAACATCTTAAGATGCACACATTTAAAGCAAGTAGCTAAGCCCCGAATGTTTACAGTGTCTGGCTCTGCCCCTGTACTGGATGCTATTTACCTACGGTATATGAGCTAAATGAGGCTACTCCACGTGAATGTGAATTAGCAGCTTGCCAAATACCAGCAGTTTCACATGGCTGCTTTTGTTAAAGTTGAATAAAAATATTGCCCTCCTCTGAAAGGTAAATCAAATCGAAGTCATCGCTGAAATTTTATTTTACTTTTTTCTTTTTTTTTTCGTCCATTGTAGACTGAAAATATATATATTTTTTAAACAAATTGTTTCACTTGTGTCTTTTTTGAACATTTGGGTTTGACTGAGACTGACTTGTTTGATCTATTTTGTTCTGCCATTTTAAAATATTAAGATGTTCAATTTCATTTCAATTTCAGTTTTAAATAAAACTGCATAAATAAACATTTTCCTCCTTTTTACATGTCTTGGTGTTCTTGGTGAGTCTACATTCAGTACGAGTAAAATACTCAAGTTCTTTTAAAATCAGATAATTTAAGAATTTTACTCAAGTCTTATTGGAATGGGTGACTTGTACAATAACTTGTAATGGAGTAATTTTTACAGTAAGGAAATCATACTTTTACTTAAGTATGGTTTTCAGGTATTCTACACCTCTGTTCATAACATGTCTCATCTCATGAATATTCGTAAGAACTGCTTTAATGTGTTACAATATTTACTTATTTGTGGTTATAGCTTAAGAGTATGACCATTTATAACACACGATGAACATGATTCATTCTCTTTACTGTGGATTATATTTATCATATTTTGCTTATTTTACTTTACTTAAAGTGTAGATAAATACAATAATATTAACAATGTATTTTTTTTCTCAAACAGCCATAAGGTCAGATGAATGTGAATTATGACACATTTACTTTGAACTTTGATGGTAGTATTATTAGTGTGTCGCTAAAGACATGCTAACCCTTTATCTTGACGGTTCCTGAGCAGACACTGAGTATAGTATGCATTGCAAGTACAGTATGTGTACATTCTGTTTACAGCCCCCCTCCCCCAAGTTTGAGCCCTTTCCCCCGATCGGGTCCCGAAACTGGAGAAGGTTGGGGAAGATGGTGGTAGTCGAAAAACACAGATAGTGGAGAGAGGAAGTTAGCAGTATTTATAGCAGGAGAGAGGAATTCTGATTGGTCGATAGTAATAAGGAGATTGGCAACAGCTGTGATCGTTCATATGTGATTCTCCTAAAAATTTGCTATAAAACATATAAATGTTCATGCATGTGTGACGTTTTTTAATGATTTCATATTGTTTTGGAAAGTTTTTAATTATTTAATGTGGAAAAAAGTTGGATTAGAAGATTTGTGATATGTACTTATTGACCTGATCTGATCTGAGAGTGAAGAGTGTGTTATTGTTCTCTACAGGTTGTGTAACTGTGGTTTCACAGATGAAGGTTGTGCTGATCTGGCTTCAGCTCTGAGATCAAACCCTGAACACCTGAGAGAACTGGATCTGTCTAAGAATAATCTAGGAGATTCAGTGTCTCTTCTCTCTGCTGTTCTGGAGGATCCTCGCTGTAAACTAGAGATACTGTGGTAAGAATATCC
>JAUCMT010000114.1:18331150-18350688 GCA_032357475.1 Enteromius thamalakanensis
GTCGATTCCACCGACTCCAAAATTAGGAATCGGGAGTCGGAGTCGACTCCAAAAAAAACGGAACCGAACACCCCTACTGCTAATGTTGAACCATTTTAGGTGTTTTTGCAGTGTTGTGCATTTTAACCAATCACACTATATTCTGTTAGCTTATGAATTCAATGGCCTATGTACAATGTGAGTAACAGTAATTTTTTACAGTGTACACAGCTTCAGTGATTACACAGTTTATTTATTATTTATTTATTTTTTTGCTTAAACTAGTGATAGATCAAAGTTAGTGATCACTGCTTAAAAAAACGTGTAAAAGAAACGTTATGTAATTTATTGATTTTTAACATTTTTATAAAATTGTATTCACAATAAAAACGAATTCAACATTTTTTTTCTTTTATCCTACATGACTTGCCTAAAAAGACAGGTTTTTGATGTTTAATAAATTGGACTGCTTTAGCCTTACCTTAGGACAGGCTGACTTTAACTTACTTTTAAATTCAGTGGAGAACACAAGTAAAGGCCATCATCATCTGGGACAAGGTCCCTAATTGTGAAGATGTATTTCTTGCCTGCTTAATTCAGGCTGTGTTTCATTTCCATTTTGAGATCTTATATGGAATCATCTCACCATCTTGAGGGACACACCAAAATCTCACAAGCTGGAAGGTTGCACTGAAACCTGAGCTCAGATGTGTTATAATAACCAGTGGATTTAGCTTGTAGATGAAAATTCTGCTGCTGGCGTCTAGAAGGTTAAGATCAAGCTCAAAAGAAGCAGATCCATCAGGATTCACATCAATGTGTTTGAGGCTAGAACTGTGAGTAAAAATATCATTACAATACCATTTCACATTGAAAATGCGTTTAAAAAAACAAAGCAAAAAAATCAAATCAGTAGCTCTGCTTGCTCTTTTTCTCTCTCTTTTTTCATCTCATTCAGTTTCCTCAACATCCAGCGGAAGTTAGTCACCCCATATTCTGCACAGATGCGCTCATAATCTTTCTTATCTGTGCTCAGCAAAATCTCCCAGAACTTTGGGTCAGTTTCCCCATCTTTCCTTGCTTCGGCTTTAGGACGAACCTTACTGCAGGGTTGAGAGGTAATTCACAGTTGATTAAAGGAAAAGGTATGGCTATAGGATATGGGATATATTTTGGGAAAGTGTTGAGAAGGATATCAAAGTTTTAAACCTAATTTCTTACAATATTTTTTTCTATTGCTGAACTTTATTAAAGCTTTGGGGGACCATGTCTCTCTATCTTTCCAAAACGGTTCATACTGTATCTTAGAATGAAAACAAAGATGCAGTACTGTTAATGCATTAGTCGCAGAGATTGCCTAAAATAACTTTGTCTATATTTACAGCAAATGATTTACAGCACCTTTTCCTTTTCAGGACAGCCTTGAGCCCATTTGGATCAGTTGCTGCTGAAAAATGCATGAGGAAAAAATCAAACCACTGATTTATAAAGCTGCATACAGCACATAAGGTACAATATTATTAATACTCCCTGGACTCCTGGTTTGCTTTGTTCTTCTTGAATCCCACTACAGCACATAGAAAATGCCACATTAAAATGTTTGGGGTCATGAATTACGGTGTTGGGAATGAAAATTTGCTTTGATATTTCTGTGAATCTGAAATATCCTTTCTGGATCTCACTAATTTTGAAAATTTATATGGCAGATATTGGTATATGTAATTAATTTCAGTAGTTGATATATCTGACCAACATCAGTCATAAGTAAAACATGTGTATTTGCAGCAATAGCCAACGATTAAAATCATGTCCCATGGAGATATTTTGTACATTTCTCAATATTTAGATTTCTTTGCACTCTCAGGGTCCAGATTTTAAAATCTCAGCCAAATATTGTCATATCCTAACAAATTATATAATTATTGTAAAGCTTATTTATTCACCTTTCAGATTATGTATAAATCAAATTCAGAAAATTGCCCCTTTTCACTGGTTTTGTGGTCACGGGTCACATATCATGTTATTAATTAAAAAACTATTGTGTGTGTGTGTGTATAAACAAGAACAAGAGCAGCACCTATAGGTTTGTGGAGAAAATCCGGATAGCTATTTTCTTTTGAGATTTCTTCTATGAATTATGTAGTTATGACTCCTGGATTTTTTTTATTGACACAGATAATGACATAGAATGTGTAAAAATGAAACTAGTGACTAAGATTTTGTTACATTTAATTTTTGCTAGTATAAAATGTGTCTGTATTTAAGATTTTTAGTGATTATTTAATTAACCTGGAATACTATATTAAAAACATATGTTAATGAAAACATTGGGACTTTACCTTGCCCTGCTGCGGTCTGATCAGACACTTTTGATTTCTTCCACATTTTGATTATGACCCTCTGATTTCCTCCAGGTTCAGCTTTAATGCAATTTGTCTGCACACAGAAAAATATTACAGACAAAATGATTATTTACAGAAAGACTGACATTTGAGTTGTTTATTTAAATTATAGTGGGTGATGGTAACTTAATGAGGGAAAAAATCAGTTGGTGGTTTTAGTCTGGTGTTATAGCTTTTTCATTTATTTTATGATTGTAAATATACATTAATAACCTGTAGGGGTAATCACGAGGACTGGTAGTGCTATATCTAGGGTCATTTATCAAAATCAAGCAGTTAAAGATTTGTACCTTTGTTTATTTACCAAGCAAGTATTCTATCCATTTCTGATGACAGATGATAAATTGTTTGTAAATTTGGATTTCCAAAAAACCACCATGCTCATACTGACCATTGATAGATGGGGATCTGCCTGGTGACAAGAAAAAAATTGGTCTCTACGCTGAAAGTATGACCTGTAATTTTTGAAACAGTGCCACTGTCATACGAGAAATTGCTTTGCGGGATAATAGCGAGGCTTCGCTGAAGGAATTGAGGCGGAGTCCACGTAAAGGTTGATAGAAGGTTTTTCTTTTTTCTGAAACCATCAGAAATATTATATTACAACTTGGCATGTTGCACACATGCTTCAAGGAGATTCATGTTTTTTTCTCCTTTTTTGAAACGTCAGTATGGTTTGGTTAAACTTTAATCAATCAATTTTTACCCTACAATGAAGTGTTTATACATATTTAATATTAGAAATGTCGAGGAGTTGCTGGCCTTGATGCTTCAGACCACAAGTGCTTGGGAAATCTATTTAAATCTATGCAAAGTGCCTCTGTAAGATTTTTAAGTGATTGTATGCCTTTCAAGCTTGACCATGTTCATCAAGCAGGTAAACAAAGGTGCTAATCTTAAGATAACCTAACAACATGCCCACTTCCCTTCTTGACTCCGTTAATCAAACATTCTCAGTCTATAAATCATTTGCCTCGCGTTTCTAGAGTCTCTTAAGATCACTTGATCGCTAGGTTCCGGCATCACTTAGAATTACAGCTGATGACAATGTTTTTCTGGCACCTTCAATGTAGTTAAAACCCCTGCTGTGCAGATGATTCATTGAAATATCACCTGTTTCTTGAACTGGTTCCAAATGTTTTTCTAGAGGGTCACTCAAAGGCAGTCACGAGTTTGCTCAGACAGTGTATGTGTACCAATCTTCTCAAAGAGAATGCAAACTATCCCTTGTTGGTGTCAGACATTTTTTCAAAACAAGGATTTGAGCCAGGTGACAGAATGTGTCATTGAGTTAAAGATGAGCCCCGTCTGTCGCCGATCATTTGCCTTGTCGTGCATGATGGGTGAAGTCAGCAGGTGTCACTCATATTTTGGCCTCAAGCATTAAATGGAGATCAACACATATCACTGCGGCATGCAATGTTGACATGTTTTGAGTGATCTCCGGACTCGCTAAGTTCTTCCTTCGAAACATAGGTCAGGAAATAAACGAGATGTTTCCCGTGGAACACTTCAAGCAAGGTGGAAATGTCATTTCAGTCCTGAGAACTGTCATTATGTAAAGATTTCTTTCTTATGTGCACAGTGCACTGCAAATAGTGATTTTTCAAGGTTGTAAATAAGATAAAAGAACATTTTACACACACACAAATTGCTATTTCTGTTTGATTTAGTGTGTTATTTGCGGTTTCTTTGTAATTATTTGTTACATTTTAGTAATCGTTTAAAAATAAATACACCCAATTTTTTCTCAGTGTAGATAGTAGTCAAAATAGTTCAAAGTAGTCCATAGATTTTTTGTAAGTTGTGTGTAAACTGGGTTTATTTCGGGTTAATTAATTTATTTAGTTTTTTAAATAAATCTCAGAAATAAGTGCTTACTTAAAACATTGATCTACGGCTATAGTTCAGAACTGTATATGTTGAACTAGTAGTCTAAAAGGCATTTGACCTATCAGGAATATCTAATAAAGATATATTAGGAATTTGATTTATGCATCTTAAGTAATCTCAAATGTCCTGGTGTAGGTGTGTGACATTATAGGGTTCCCCAGACAGGCCTTTTTAGGCTTGTACCAGGTTACATAGTCATTTGATAGGTCACATGTCATATATACTGTAAACAAGAACATTTCATCGTAAATGTCATGATGTTCTGATGAATCACTAAGAGCCTTGTACATTTCCGGTGGGGAAAAAATAAATTTCGAGGTGCACTTTCTAAAGAAAAGACTCTGACATCTACTAGAAATCTCTGAATACTTAACAGAATCAAAAAGCTCTCGCCTTAAAGTGATTATCGTATGTCTTTCATGGCAAGTGAATAATGTTTATCTTGTTAATAAAGTGTTAATCCCTGGTTTGTCAAGGTTACGTGGTGAGACGTTTGGCCCCAGGACACAGACGCTGCTCTTTTCTTGGCTCTGGAAGAGTGGTTTAAAGCTGGCCTGTGGTATACTGACAGATCAGATGCCTGATGCAAAGTGGGGTTAGTTTTTATGGGCCACGTGGACCTCCAAGCATACCCGGACACCTGCCACCTGCCACACATGTTCTTGGCTTTGGCAGGAACATTAAAGCTTTTAAAGCAAAGCTCACTGTATAGAGACCAAGCACCAAAGGTACTAGAGCACTTAACAATGGCTGTGTTCCAAAACGTGAGCTAACTACGTAGGTTGTTTCAAAAGCATCATTATGGTGCCCAGGATACCTTTTGTTTGGCTAAATTCTTGGGCAGTGGACAATCCCATGGTGCGTTGCAGCAAGCTCAGTAAAAAAAATCAATTGAAGATAATGGACAAAGCATTTAAATCGAATTAAATAGGGACTAGTTTACAGTACTCTGTTTATGGTTATTAACATAACACTATTGAAATCAACTGTAAGTCAAATCTCCTGTGCATGTTGTGGGAAGTGCTATTTATACAATGCTGGCAAAGAAAAGTGTTCCAAAACGGTCACTTTTGAGCTTCCATTTCAGTTAGGATGCTGCCTTAAGAGACAGAAACCCAGCTCACAGAGTTTGGGAACAGAGCCAGCATGTCTCAGCTGATTGTGCGTGGATCAAATAGGACTAAAACTTTAAAATGCTTTAGAGGAGGGGGAAATATCTAACGACTTTGAACTCCAAAATTAGTCAGTTTAGATCCTCTTAGCAACTGAATCCTGAAAACTGAGTCTTTTTTTCTGGATAATACAGAATTATTCTATTTATTTTTTTAAATAAGCTAAAGTCATTTATCAAGGACATCTGTGTACAACTCGCTCACAGTAAAAGTCTTTGGCAGCTAATAGGTATTATTATTATTATTATCTTAATTAGACACAAATGGTTTCCAATAATGATTAGGACTGTCAACCAAATTTAAAATGTAATTGAATTGATTGCTTTATTGCATACTGATTATTTAATTAGTTAAATAAATATACTAACATAAGTATTTGCCTTAACCAATAAAAAGACAGACATATTGCAAATTGTTGAGCAATCCACTCGTTTAAAACCTTTTGTTTGTATGTGCTAAATTAACCCATTAATCTAAAAGCCCTAATAGCTTTTTAGTCGTTAAACTTAACACATTAAACAACAACCATTTCAGAAGTTTACAACAATCCAAAATCAATAAGTATATACCAGAGCATGTGGAGGGAAATGTTTTAGAGCTTAGTAAAAGGTTAAATACACATCCAGGTGTCTCCTGAGGATGAAATATGTCTATGTTTTGTCTGAGCAGTACAGCGTGAGTCATCTCAGAGCTAGCAAATCAAAGATTAGTACCAAACAAATCTTTGACACGTAAATGGATGATTCAGATAAACAAATGCAAGCAAAATAAAATTGATCTACGGCTGTCCAAATCAACTTCATGCACATAGTAATACTTCACCATGGTTAGATTTAATGCTTTGTTTACTTGGAGTTACAAAAAGTTTACTTGTATGCTAATGACTGAGAATGCAGATTGTGGAACTGGATTTTCAACATTCAAAGCATGAGTTTAAAGACTAAAGCAGATTAAGATATTGACCAGATGTCAAAAGCATAATTATTTTTCGCATTGTCCAGGGTAACAGTAGATTGGCAATTAACTTACCAAGAGCCAAGAGAACTCCTCTCTCTAAGCTCTGCTTAACAGTGTGATAGTCCGGTACGGTGTCTCATAAAGCTAATAAAATCCTTCATGGAATTTAATAGCAATGTCCCTCTATCATAATCTTAACTAGCTGCCAATGAGAGTCATGAGGTTTGGTGACATGAAAACAATACAGGAGTTTAGCAGCAATGAAATGTAAATTTTATCTTGTGGTAGTTTAGCTGTCTGAGTGACAGCTAAACTAAATATTTAATGCATGGATTACTAAAAAGGCATTATAACTGTGGCCCAAAAGAAAAAATATATAATCAAAGGTTATATTCCAATTCATGTTTTTTGTTTGTTTTTTTTCTCCTTGAAATAAAAGATGACAAATGGGGACAGTTGAACAAATCTTTTTGTGTCTATTTTATCTTTTAATATTTTGAGGGAATTACTATAAGATAGTGGGGAAAAAAGACTTTTAGCTGTAATTGGGCATTAGAGTTGTTACAGTAGCTGTTGCAAGTTAATCTAGTACATATAAAGTTTTTTTACTGTAACTTTCTCCCTTTTAAATATTTTGCTCAGTTCAAGAATAATTTATATAATAATAATAATAATTTAACCAGTCATAAGGGTACATTTTTGGGAAATGAAAAGCTGAAATACGCTTTCCATTTATGTATAGTTTGTTAAACATGACAACATTTGGCTGGAAATCTTGAATCTGGGAGGAAAAAAAAATCTAAATATTGCAAAAATCACCTTCAGAGTTGTCCAAATGAAGCAATGCATCTTACTAAACAAAGATTAAGTTTTGATATGTTCACAGGAAATTTATGGAACATGATGTTTACTTAACATTCTAATGATTTTTAAAATAAAATAATTTTTTTTTATGCTGCTTATGACTGGTTTCGTGATCCAGATATATTGAAGTAAAAGCAATCTACTTACGCTGTCTTATATTTAGCTTGTAATGAATGACGTTTTGTTTGATGCGGCTAAAATAACTATGAAAATTAATTCTCTTTATATTCAATGCATTGCATAACTTTTAATCATCTTTTTATCATCTCTTTGTATTTTGTTACAGTACATAATTATAAAAGTGATATCAGGTGTTGGAATTAAATGAAATCACTAGTGTGCAGTAACATGGAATATGTATCCCCTATAAATGACATGTTTGCTCATTTGCTACATCAAACAATGACTCAGCGATGTAAACCGTTTCCAGACTAGGCAGGGTGGCATAGATGTTTTTCTTCAAACCAGCAGTCTTTAATCGCATCCTTCAATCACAGACGAGCCGCTTTAACCAGTCGGTGGTTTCATAACAGCGGGGTTAGCCAATGTTTCGTGCCCTTCAAGGTCACTGCCAGCAGACTCTTGCTTTAAGTTTGTTTTTAACTGCCACTTTGGAGTCTCTCAGTGCTGGCAATTATAATGGCTGACATCCAAAAGGTTCATTTTATAATTTCATGGGAAGGAAGAGGTGCAATAAGTTCTTCTTTAAGTACCTGCAATAAATCAGATTAGCTGATGTCCAAGTTTCAGCAGAGAAGATTATGGTTTACATTTGGATGTAGCATATCAATCACTGCAGAAAATCCGATATATTAATTTCATTAAGCTGCCTGTAAGATGCCAAGCACTGGGTTCACAAGAGGACATGTGGGATTGGCTGGAAACATCTCCCAGTGAAACTGAATATACTTGATTCTTACCAGAAGCTAGAGGCTATGAGAAGTAATGACAAGTGTTTTTAAGGTCCCCAGCAAGAACACCAATACATTCTGACCGCTGTCAGGCGGGGATGAACATCGCTTTTGATAAAGGACACCTTGGGGGCCAAAACGGATTCCTCGGGATGTTAAGAGATTTTTACACATTTATACTGTATGTGGTGTGATGCACAACACAAGTGATAAGCATACAGAAAAGACCTGGGAAGTGGGATATAATAGGGATGCCTTTTTTGCCTATGCTGTTAAAACAGTGAAAATCAGAATCAATATAGAAATAAATGGACAGGATAGGGTGATTATAAAATTTTCTGCTATTACCCCGTGATTAAAATGTCAAGCCTGTTTGCATAATTAAGCATTCCCTAAATCCTCACGGAGGAATAATAGATTTCTGTTAGTTGGTGTATTAAATCAGTGAAATGTACACACATTCTTTGAGAATATGAGGATAAATTATGTTTCTCTAGATATTAATAGGACTATACATTTAATGGGACTTATTAAATGGAGCTATCCCTTGAAATCTTTTGATAAACAAAAGCCGAGGACTCCGACTGGTTTATTAATAAATTATATTGTGGCAGCCGTGAACACTGCTGAGGACAGTGTGACACCTATTATGTAAATTACAGCTGACCTCTCTATGATGAGTGGTCTAAATTAGTCATTTCCAAAATAAAGAGGCAAGCAGTCTGAGGCACTGATGTTGTGTATTATTCAGTCATACGGTTCGTACAGTAATTATTCATGTGTGCCTCACGTTCTGGAAATAGAACTCAATTAATAAAGCCAACCACAAATCAACAAAGTCCACCCAGTTAAACTGTGTTGAAGCACTTCCAAATCTGATTGTTTGTGCTAAATCAGGAACAGCTGAAGATCTGTTCTGAAGTTCCAAAAATATCTGAACCCTTGTAGTTGAACTCAAATGGATACCTGGACAATTTTCAATCTGGGTTCCGGCCGCATCACAGCACAGAGACAGCGCTTGTTAAGATAATAAATGATATTCGCCTAATTTCCGATTCTGGTAAATTATCAGTGCTGATACTACTAGATCTTAGTGCTGTTGACCTTAACATACTTCTAGAGAGACTGGAAAACTGGGTAGGGCTTTTCGGGATGGCTCTCAGCTGGTTTAGGTCATACTTATAAGGGAGAGGTTACTACATGAGTATAGGAGAGCAAAAGTCCAAGTGGACGTCCATGACACGTGAAGTCCCTCAAGGCTCAATCCTTGTGCCGCTCTTGTTCAGCCTGTATATGCTCCCGCTAAGTCAAATAATGAGAAAGAACCAAATTGCATACCACAGCTATACAGATGATACCCAGATTTACCTAGCCTTATCGCCAAATGACTACAGCCCCATTGACTCCCTCTGCCAATGCATTGATGAAATTAACAGTTGGATGTGCCAAAACTTCCTTCAGTTAAACAAGGAGAAAACAACTGAAACAAAGATCTAAAAGCAGTTTACTTTGTAAAAACTAATATTTATGTCATTCTCAAAACTTTTGGCCACGGCTGTACTTTCTTCTTTGTTTTATTATTGCTTTTATGATTATTCTACTTCTTTTATGTAAATCACCTTGAATTATCAATGTGTATGAAATGTGCTATATAAATAAACTTGCCTTGCCTTGCCTCGCCTTGGCCATGGCAGTTGACCCTTAAAGGTTGCCCCAAGAAGTGTCAGGTTAATATCAAATTACCTTGTCACAGCAAGGCTCAAAATGTATGGCATTGCTAAAAACTTTCCCAGCATGCATGTTATACTGTATATTTTGCAATGACCTGTCATTAGTAGCTGCTTACTGCTTTGTCTTATGCTGCACTTCGAAAGAATAAACTTTGATTAGACTTCTGAAATAGTAATAATTCACAGATTCCAAAAACATATTAAGCAGCACAACTTTTCAACATTAATAAATTAACATATTAGAATTATTTCTGGTGGATTGTGTGATAAATAATACTATAGTAATGGCTGATGAAAATGTAGCCAGCACAGGGAATTTTTTTATATGTATATATGTACGTTTGTTTTATATATATATGTGAAAAAAAAACATACATTTTACACAATTTTACATTTTATTGATAATTGTCCCTACATGACTGAGTGTGCTAGATTCATGAATTTCATATCACTGTGCAGTCTCTTCCTTCTCATTTAAACTCAATTTTATATTTCATGTTCATTTATTTATACATTTGGTAAGTATCTATATAATTGAGATAATGTACAGAAGGCTGATGCTTCAGGGTGGTTATGAAAACTGACTGCACATTTCGCCTTGCATGTTTTAGAATAATAACTTATGACATGTTTATACTTTTTAATTCTTCAGTGCTTAAAACAACTGAACTTTTTTACCTTTTTACAACATTTCATTTGACAATATTAGAATTTGATTGAAAAATGTGTGCTTTTAACATGTTATTTTGTAAATAAAGCACATTTGAGGTTTTTCAACTTACAAAACACAATATATCCTGTGTCTAACCAGGCAAACAACTCCAAGCGTCAATACAGCTCACTTGAGTTAACCATTGTTAATTTGCGCAGTCAGCTGTCTGGTTTAGCTTCGGTCAGTTCTCTGGCCCATTGGCTACATTTCAGTGCTGTGTGTTGTTTATCCATTTACAAATTATAGCCAGAACCCGCATGACAAAGTTGTCTTGCAATTATTTTAAAGATTTATTTCCATTTGTTTTCAATAAACACTTTAATACCTGTATGTACGCATTGTACATACTCAGTCGGAAGGACAGATTTTAGAAAGAGAAGTATAAGTTTTAGTGCTTCGTCAAACCTAGTATGGAAGCATTCATTGCCACGTCAAGCTCCAGATTCCGCAGGAAATATTGTAAGGGACAGGCAATACTTTCATTTGACATAATAGCACTTGATTGCGTACATTTTCTTCTTGTTGCCTGCTGACAGATTTTCACATATATGTGCTATTAGAGAACTACAAGCGGCTACTCCCGGTCTGCAGAGGCCATGCCATCTGTCTACTTGACTTAGTCCCTCTCTGACCCCAGTTCATGCTAACCCAGACATCTGCCACCAGGTTTATATGCATTTCCCATTTACTACCAGCACGCACTTTCGTCCCTGTAGGGGATGGTTAATAATGGAAAGCTATAAAGCAAGAACCAAGGCCAGGTCTATGAAAAATAAAACACTTTTATGCCTTTTTTTTATTTATTTCTTGCATTTGGTGACATTTATTTGAAAATGCCTCGGAGTAACATATTTTGTACTGATTGTGGAAATGCTCTTACCGTTGGGGAGATTTCAACAGTCTTTACTGGTTGGAGGTTGGAGGGTTTTTTATGATCATGGTTTATGGCCAACTTCAAATATTTACAGGGAAAGTTATTGCACAGCACTGACATTTGCAAGCAGGTTTACTAGCTATTAAGAGCAAATGTTACTTGTTTTCACATTTAAGTGTTTATAACCTTTGCCCTAGTGGGGTCATGCACAACATAATAGTATAAAATACATATGAAGACAAATATTTGTCACAAATATGGATTTATAAAGTTTTATAAGTAGTAAATTATGTGCCAAAACATGTTTTATTCACTTGTTTTTTTATTAGTGATGGCAAATTACAGACAAGGAAATATAACAATCAGATGACAAAACAAGTAGCATAAATGCTTTGAAAAAAATTAAATATTGTACTTGACTCAAAATGAAGTTAAACATGTGCAGCTGACATTAATAAATGTAAATGCCAAGCTGAGGTTTTCAATTAGGTTTACATTTATAAATTGAAGATGAGTCAGCGGAGTCTTCCAGATGTCACAGATATTTCACTCTGAAAAATGAAAAAGCAGATATTCAATTATTGCTTAAGAATACAATACTTATAATATTTTTTCCCAACCAGCAGAATGTTTAAATGGTTGATCAAACCAAAAAAAGTAAGGCATTTTTATATTCTTTTACATTTTTAGATTTGTTGTGGTTTCTATAAACATTAAGTAGCATTGTTTTCAGCACTGATAATGAGGAAAGTTACTGGAGCAGCAAATCACCATATTAGAATGGTTTCTGAAGAAACATGATACACTGAAGACTGCAGACTGCTGAAAATTAGACTTTGCACCACATACATAAATTACATTTGAAAATATATTCAAATAGAAACCAGTTACTTTAAATTTGAATATTATTTGACTATGTTTTTGATAAAATAAAGGCAGTTAAGCACAAGGGTTTTACCAAACAAACTTGTGAAATATATGGTATATGCATATTTATTTAATTTACGTTCATGCAGAAACATATTCATAGATATAAAGTATAGTAGCTAAACTTATATATCCTACTACATGTTTGCAAAGTCAAACTACAGCTGGTATTTTCACACGTATTCCTTAGACAACATACCTAAGATTGTCAGCTGTGTGCTACACTCAGCACGGCCTAAAGAGTTTTCTGCCACTACTTTGTATTCTCCGTTGTCTTTGGCACCGACTCTCAAGATGAGCATGGAGCACACTCCGCAGGTGTTAGTGATGTAGTAGTTGGTGTCAGTGTTGAGGCTGATATTGTTGCGGTACCAGGTGACGTGAGGTATGGGGTCGCCCCTCACCGCACAGCTCATGTAGCACTCGTATTTCTCTGGGGTAGTGTGCGTCTTCAGGGGAACCGTGAAAGTTGGAGCAGAGTCAAAGTTGCAAGGTTTGGATGGGGCTAAGTTGAGGCTGAGCTTTTCTGCAGGAGATAAGAAAGTGTTTTAAATGGATTCCAAAGGGCAGATTAAATATAGGACCAAGAGGTAGAAGTACCAGCCAGCTCACCTTTCTTTCTCACAATGCCCCATGTCAGGGATTCTGATGGTTCTGAGAGGCCTATGTCATTTTTGGCATACACACGGAAGCTATATTCCCTTCCTGGCATGATGTTGACTGCTGTGAAGTTGTTGTTGAACAAGCGGTCAGCCACTGTATGCCAGGTGCGTTTGACGGAGTCCCGTTTCATCACCATATAGTGCAAGTGATTATCTCGTTTCTCATCAGGAGATGGTTCCCAAGAAACTGTCAGTGTGCCAGGTACATTGTCTTCCAGCTCAACAGGGCCAGGTGGCTTTGGATCATCTGCAAACATGCCAGGTATCCATAATTGTCCTCAATATTATCTTATAGATTTTGCCAAGTAGGATGTGTTCCTTGATAAACAAGTTTTTGGTCCTGGAACGAGTAAAAGCCACTGAAATCCGAGTGATAATTTGCTGAAGACTGAGCACTAAGTCTAAACCTAAAATCTGATTAGTTGATGTTGTTCCAGGACGAACAAGTGTGTTTATCTGGAAACACATTCTGCGTGCAGAATCACAAATTAAATTGCAGACTTGGTGTGTTTGGCTCTCTCACCCGTCACTCTGATCTCTACACTGAAGGTCTCCTGACCCACTATGTTCTTGACTATGATGCTGTAGATACCACTATCAGAACGCTCGGCACTGGGAATCAGGAGCTGGGACATCCCATCAGTATTGCTCACTGTCACACGTTTGGACACAGGCATTCCATCTTTCAGCCAGATTATAGTTGGCATTGGGGATGCCTGGATATGAGAGTTAATATTGTATTAAAATCAGTTGCTAAGTCATCTGAGTATAGCAAAATGCCTGTTTGGTAAGACAACCATTTTGTTACATTGCATTGGGATACCTCAAAGTTTATGTTGACCCGAGCAGAGTTTTCAGCTCTTACTACCATAAAGCTCTTCATTTTACGATTGGTGAAATTTGGCCTCACTAAAAAGAAGAGGTTTGGGGAGTAGAAAATTAACTGATTACAATATTTAAAGTTTAAAGGTTAAAGTTGACTATTAAATATTTAAAACAAATACAGCAATATGTCAGAAGTTTGGACACATGCACAGTTTTATTAGTGTGATAAAAAATCCATGAAACTAGTGGCTTTACTCAATTAACTTTATGAGGGGTATCTTAGGATGTTTTTAAACATAATGGAAAAGTTTGCATGTATACGCTTATTGGCAGATTTTTCTAGATAGAATTTGAAAATATAGGTACCATTTGTACTTGTTTTAGTTTAGTTTTTTTTGCAAAAATACACAAGTATACGCTTTAGAATAGATAACACTTGTTAACTATTAACTACAGTATGACTTTTCCCTCAATAAATTCTTAATTTGCTGCATATTAATAGTTAGTAAGTTTAGGTATTGGGAAGGAACTACAGTAATAGGTGTAAAATAAAGTGCTACCAAGTCTTCGTATTGCTTTGGAAAAAAATCTTTGCAAAATGCATAAATGTAATTTAAATGTTAAATTTAGTGAAGTGTGTCCAAACTTTTGACTGGTAGTGTAAACATTATATATATATTCATGTTATACCAGGTGGAGGCATGGCAATGATGTAGTTGTCCAGATCTCTGGGTTCTCCATCACCTCCTTCATTGGTTGCGACCACTCGGACCCAGTACATAGCCATAGATTTGAGGCCAAGAATTGTATAGGAAGTTGAAATAAGTGGGTTTGAGTTGCAGCGACCCCATTCTGTGTTCTCAGCTGGCCTTAATTCCACAAAATAACCTTTAGCTTCATCCTGGACACCTTCCTCCTCCTTCGGTTTAGTCCAACTCAAAGACAAAGAGGTATAGGTGGAATCTGTGACTTTCAGGTCAATGACTTTACCAGGGGGTTCTGAAATCCCAAATTGAAGCACAAAAAGGTCAAGGTAGTTTAGCTGTGGATTTTTTATCACTTTATCTTGTTCCTTTGTTCTTTATTCCTGCAGATTTTGCACATCTGGCATCTTGTATCATAAAACTGCTTATAAAATTAATGTGATAAATATATGAGTTTTATTGACTTACTTTTTGGATCTCTGGCTATCACAAAATCAGAGGGAGTGCTTGGTTCTCCAGCACCGGAGAAATTGATGGCTGACACACGGAATTCATATTCCATTCCTTCAACAACATCTTTCACCTCATACTGTTTGCCTTAGAGATGACAATGAGTGAAACAGACATAAGAAAAAGCCTAGCGTGTTTTAAAGAACTCACTAAAAGGCAGTTGAAAAAGTATATTAGAACTATGAGATTTACAAAACGTAAAGAAAACCTTTAATTGGCTCATCAGGGGGGTTCACTTGACCCCACAAGTTACTCCCCCGTTTGCGTTTCTCCATATTGTAGCCAACAATGTTGGTTCCACCGGTGTTGGTGGGAGGCGTCCATGCCAAAGTGATGCAGTTCTTAAAGGCACTGACCACTTTGGGTGTAGATGGTGGTCCAGGATATGCTGGAAGAAATCATAACAGTTTATATGACAAGTGTTTGCTCACATTTTCATTGACATTTAAATGCTTTTAAGATCTAAACCCATTTAACCTCACCTTTGGTGCCAGCCTGGATGTCATTTGTCTCAAAAACATCACTGGTGCCCTCTCCAGTCACGGCCCTGATGCGATAGCAGTACCTTCTTCCATGGTCCACATCAGTATCCTTGTAATGGGGCTCTCCAGGGATATTTCCAATCTTCGTCCAGGTGTTGCGTCCAATCTGGTTGCGCTCAATATAGTAATTTTTTATAGGAGAACCGCCATCGTCCTTTGGGGATTTCCACTTGAACTCCACACAAGATGCTGAGGCATCTAATACTTCAACAGGTCCCATTGGGTTGGTGGGTTTATCTGAATTACAGCCAAAAAGTTGGGGAACTATACATTCGATCATATGTGATCCTGGACCACAAAACCAGCCATAAGGGTTCATTTGTTATTTGGAAATTGATATGAATGCATCATCTGAAAGCTGAGTACATAAGCTTTCTATTGATGCATGGTAAATCTTCAACTATTTTAAAATGTGGAAATGTGATGATACAAACATCAAAATATTGAGAAAAATGCATTTAAAGATGTCCAAATAAAGCAATGCATACTACTAAACAAAAATTCTGAAAAAGTCCTGATATATTTATTGTAGTAAATTGAAAAAATATTTTCTTGGAACATGATCTTTACTTGGCATAAAAGAAAAATCTATAATTTTGAACCAAATAAATTGTTGGCTGTCGCTACGAATACCACCGCGCAACGATGTATGATTGGTTTTGTACTCCAGGGTCACATATTTATCAGTTTAGGGTTATGTACATTTCTCTTTACTATTAAATGTGAAAAAATCATGGCTTTTCATGTACTAACCTAGAACGATAAGCCTTGAAAAGGCCTCGATGGTGCCAAACTCATTTTTGAGCTTCAGCTTTATTTCTCCACTGTCTTTGCGTTGACATTTCACAAGTAGAAGGCGACTGTGACTATCTGACTTCTCAATCCTAATGTGATTATCCTCAAGCATCTCCTCACCCTCATTGTACCACTGTATTTTCATTGGCTCACGACCTACAAAGTCCATTTTGAAAGTGGCATTTTGGCCAACCTTGATTACCAAAGGCTCTGAAAATTTAGCCAAGTCATCTTGATTCATCCTTGGTGGGTCTGAAACACAGTATACAAGTTTATTGACTGAGTTTCTGAATTGCCAGGATATTCAGCGCTATATTTTGTACATATAATGTTAATTACCTTCCACGACCAACATTGCCTCAGTTTTACGTCCATCTGCCTCAAAGCGATACTTTCCACTGTCGTCCTCTGTGCAGTTTGACACAATTAATTTATGGACTTTTCCATCTTTGACAATCTTTATATCATCTGTGGCTGTTATCTATACAGATGAAATGAATAATATTTATTTATTGGTGTTATTAATTATTACACTGGTACCTTGAACATCAAAAACCCGTGTTTACCTCTTTTCCATCCTTATACCAAATACCATCACACTTTTCACTGCTGAGTTTGCACACCATTTCAGCTGACTGACCAATGATGGCATGAATATCTGACAGCCCGCTGGTGAAGTGAACTCCTGGATCTGAACAACAGGTACATTGACAACACTATGAAATTATATAAAACTAAACTTATATCATCAGAGAAATTATGCATAGGCAAATCTACAGAAAAAAATGCTGGGGAAAAATAGGGTTGTTACATGCGCGTTTATTTATTTATTTATTTTTTTTGCTTATGCATATGGAACACTGTCTTAAAATACTCTGAAAGTGTTTTTCAGCATTACTATTCAGCGTGAAAACTGCTGCGTGACCAGAGACGTCTTGAGCAAATAACTGTTTCTATTTATAGTAGTAAACTAAAAGCTACAGCATGACTACTGAAGCCTAACCTTCAAGCTATTGATATATTTCAAATGGTTATTATTAAGTCAATCATAAACATACTGCATGATTGACTGAGTTTTATTGTGTAGTAAAACATACGCAGATTAAGAAGTTTCTATTTATAGTAATCTTACCAATAATGGTGTCCGGGACCAAGGGCCCAGTTCTTACTCTCTTCCTTGGCTCCTCACTGGGTGCCTCTTCCTCTGGTAGTGGTGGAGCAGCTTCCTCTTCTAGTTGTTCCTCCTCCACATCTAGCTCAGGTTCTGGGTCTCCTGCTACGTCTTCAGAGTTTGTCTTGGGTTCTGGTTTAGGCTTAGGCTTAGGTTTGGGTTTAGGTTTCACCTTTTGTTTTGATGGTTCTGGTTCAGGAGTTGCTTCCTCTGCTGGCTCGTCATCTTCTGCTTTTTTCTCTTCTTCTTCGGCAGCGGCCAGTTCAGCCTGAATCTGTTTCAGCTGCTCCATCCTCTCCTCGTGCTCCTTCTGTAGCTTCTCCTGCTGCTCTGCCGCGATCCTGATCAGGTCTGCGCCTCCACCTCCTGCTTGAGTTGTTTTGCGTGCTGCCTTCTTGCCTCTCTGGTTCGGATCTGGGTCAGCTGTTCCAAGGGCAGACCAACATAGGAATGAGGTGTTAATATTCTGGTCATTGAGTGGAAAACTTGCTGGATGTCTACATGGCATTGCACACATACACCCTTCTTTAAATAATATAATGGGCAATCAGTTTTTTATAGTTTCATTGAAACTAAGTAATTGCAGCAATCAATGTTAATTTATTTATTCATTCATGAGCTGTTAACAAAAGATTCTAATTTTGAATTTATAAATCAAATCTGCTCTGAATCAATAAAGTGATCATTATAATTTATTGGGTGCAATGATATCAGAATATTTCTCACATGGCTTTTACTATATATGTGAGGACTTTAACATGTTTATCTATTGATCCGATAAATGTGAGTGATCTTACTCTGAATTTGATCTTACCCTCCACGATCAGCCAAGCATTACAAGACTTCATTCCAGCCACAGCTGCATAGATGCCTTTGTCCAATTGCATACAGTCCTTCACCACAAGTCTATGGATTAACATGTCCTCAGAGACAGAGATGTCATACTTTTCACCCTGTTCCAGGGCGACGTTCTTGCCTAGCCAAGACAACTTAGGGAGCGGAGCAGATAAGACACACTCAAACACGGCATCCTCTCTTTCCACAGCCTTCACTTCCTGAATCTTTACCAAGAAATCGACCACTGGAACTGTAGAGGTAGAAACAAGCACACTTTAACGTCCAACTGTACTATATGTGATTAATATAAATTAATTGTAATTATTCAAGTCAAATAAATATCAGCTCAGAACAATGCAAAGGTGTAATTCATATTTTCCAAGTACAAAATTTTACATCGCTGTAGACTTATACTGTTCCCTTTAATTGAATGTTTTGGATCTCAGTCCAAGTATAGAGGATATTTGAAAGCTAATGAGCTGAATTCAGTGTATAAAGTTCAATTTGTTTAGCACATAAATCATATTTCTCGCATCGTATATTAATATCCACTTAGATTGTATGGAAAGGTCAAGCGTTCTTTAAAATACTGTGTTTCACAGAAAAAAAAAAAACCCTAAACATGATGCAAAAATATGAGGGTGAGTAAATACTGACAGAAATTTTGTCTGTACTTGAGCTTACACTTTATTTTAATAGTACACTTTGTACTAACTTTAAGTAGCTTTGTAACTACATGTCAACTAATTCTCCTTAATTTGCAACTGACTCTCAGATTAAGGGTAGTTTTAGAGTTAATAAGTTAACATAGTCAGTATGTTATATGTTGTGGATCCATCAAAATAAAGAGTTTATATATTAACCAGACTCTCCAATGACTGCTAGTGACATTTAGTTGCAAAGTTAGTAGAATGTTAGTAGTACTGCAGTATCGAAATAAAGGGTAAATGTACTTTTAATGTTACAGATGAATGAACTATTTTTTAATGCCTAAAGCAGGGCTTCTCAATCCTGGTCCTGGAGGTCCGGTGTCCTGCAAAGTTTTGCTCCAACCTTGATTAATTTCACCTG
>JAUCMT010000114.1:18350788-18378207 GCA_032357475.1 Enteromius thamalakanensis
TTTAACGGTCGAGTAGTACGTTCGGTTTTAAATGTAGTACCTACTGAAGCAGTATGCGATTTCGGACGCAGCACTAGTTTCTGTCTTTGGTTAATTGTGTTATTGTGTTCAGGTGTGTCTTGTCAATTATCCATCACTGTCCTCCCTATTTAAGTTGTTCTGAGTTCAGTCTATGTTGTCTGGTTTTTAGCTTGCTATGTGTTTGTGCTACCCTGCCCGCGTTGGATGTTAAAGTGTTATTTTGTGAAGTGGTATCTCTGCTCATGCTTTCCTGCACCAACAACTTTCCACTAGAAGAGAATCAAGAGGAAATTGCATGCCAATACAGGAAAAACATGCAAACTCCAAACACCTTTTTGTTGTGGGCCAACAGTGATACACAATGAGCACGCTCAACAAATTAGAAAGAAGCACACTTTATTTTTTTCCTTCTACCAAATGAATAAATTTGCATTACAATCTTTAGTCATTAGTTTATTTTTATCTGCAATTGGACCGAAGGGTAAACGGGTTGTCTGTGAAGATCTCTTATTCAGCATTAGTGTGCTTATCCTGTATTCAGTTCATAACCTTCCACTTCAAAGAGGCCCAGAATGAGCAAAGCTTTGGGTGTATTTTGCTTATGTAGGTAAGCAAGGTACTTTCATTATAGGCGGCTCTCATTTTAGTTAATCTCTTCTTCTGACTAAATGCAGATGTAAGCACCTGTTCTCATGAGTATTTCATACTTCACACCTGCCTTTGCTTACTCTTTATCCGATTTCTGTCTTGCTGTAGGGGATTTCCAACAGTTTTTGTTGGTTAAGCAAGATAAGAGGTTTAATGGGGACACCAACAATTCTCACTAAACTAAAATATAAAATAATCTTGACAGAAAAGCAAGATAAAGCTAGTATTTGATTCAGAATAGAGGTGGTGAATAAACCACAAACACTCAGATAGGAATACATTTACATTTCATTAAATGTAGTCATTAAAGTAAAGTACAAAACTATCCTCAGAAATGTTTTGTACATATAGAGTGAACAGTCCAAGCAGTCAGTTCAGTGCAGAAAGACTAAGTGCTGTCTGAAAGACATGATGGTAAATTGCAGTTGTAATGATAATGTAAAAGAAGTCCCAGGTGATTTCTGTTTTTACTTTATCATGAGCCTTAGCCTAGGCAGTTTATTTACTTGATCTATAAAGGCTGTGGAACACCAACCTGTCAGTCGGTTGTTGGGCAACATTGGGCCATCACTGAGCATATGCCAGTCTAGTTTTTTAGTTCTTCCATGTTGGTTTGGTGAGTAAAGCCTTAAGCCAAAAGCACATTAAAGAACTACAGCAGATCCATTAGTTGCTGTGAACTTTAGCATACTTTTGAAAACAAAGAAACACAGATTGGTGACATTATAAATCAGGTTGTTACCCAAAACCCAATGAAAGAAATCCAACAATTTGCTTTTTTTATCACTCACATTCTTTTAAACAGGAGGCCATCCAACTTTTTAAATGTTCTTTTATGCAGCTCCAAAAGCTCTTATGTAAGACATTGTCAATGAGAGCCTTGTACAAATCTAATATTCTCCCTAATGACGCTAGTTTTTAAATAGTTTCGGTAGGCCGCAATAAATTACATCAACATCTGCCTGAAATGGTTAGGCACAATTTAGTCAAAGCTAATTTAATAGTAGAGAGTATGTTAAACATCTAAAACAGGGCTTCTCAATCCTGGTCCTGGAGGTCTGGTGTCCTGCAAAGTTTTGCTCCAACCTTGATTAATCTCACCTGCCTGTAGCTTACAAGTAATCCTGAACATCTTAATAAGCTGGATCAGGTGTGTTTGATTAGGATTGGAGCTAAAATTTGCAGGACAGCGGACCTCCAGGACCAGGATTGAGAAGCCCTGGCCTAAAGCTTACTTTTAAAGTCAGTTGAGAAGACATTGACCCCCTCAATATCGACTTGATACAGTCCAGCATCTTCTGCACTCAAACCATGTACGCTAAAGATGAATTTCCTGCCCACTTGACGCAGACAATGTTTCTCATCTGTATCAGAGTTAAATGGAACCATGACACCATCCTGTGACAAAGAAATGTGTTTTGTAAACTGATTCATTTTTTTTTTTACTGCGAACTGAAGTGTTTTAAAAATGTGCGTATTGCTTAACCTTCAAGAGGAAAATTCTGGCATTGGGATCTTTGAGATCCATCTCAAATTCGAATTCGGCACATCCAGGCGTCTTGATTTCAATATGTCTCAGGTTGCTCAGGTGTTCAATGTACTGTCGGAGGAAAAGCAAGTTAAAAATACATTTTCGAAACTTTGAGGCTAGATTTACAGAGGCATTGAGCACATGCAGTTCTTGAGCGAAAATAGTAATAGAGACCAGTGAGGTATTTCACTGATCACATTCATTTCCAGTGCCGGTGTATTTACATTGTATATGTTGAAAAGTATGACAATTATTGTTTAGTTTGATGGATTTGCTTAAGCTGTAGCAAGAACTTTGTCGCTGTTTGTTTGAAATGCACCTGCGACTGCTGCTCCTCTATTTCCTTTTTCCTCTCGTTCAGTTTCTTCAACATCCCGCGGAAGTCAGTCACCCCGTATTCAATGCAGATGCGCTCGTAATCTTTCTTATCAGCGCTCAGCAACAGTTCCCAAAATTTCTCATCAACTTCTCCATCTTTCCTCTCTTCTTTTTGTTCGACTCTGCAAAAGCACAATACTCTATGAAAACCCCTTCCTATGTCATCCAGGGTCAAGCTGGACACATGCAGCTGCTTTTGCATTTCAAAAACCAGATAAACAGGCCATTCAGAATGCAAGTTGTGCTGGAACCATCATTGGTATGATCGGCAAGAACTTACCGGGTCCTCAGGGTCTTTTTTAAATCGGCTGCTGCTTTCTCTCGTTGCTCTGAAAATAAATAAAGTTGCTCTATTCATCTTTATTCTGCAGGAGAGGTTGCACTTAAAATATTTTGTTGTTTATTGCTTTAGTGATTCACTGAGGACTTGAATGCAAACAGACCTAATCGTGCTTCCTGCATTGCTTTGCTCTTCTTGAACCCAACTGAAAAAAAGGAATTGTTTTTTTCAGCACAGCCAAGTCAGATAATTGATTGGCTTGTTTTACTTGTACTTTCTGCTTAACAAATATTTCTGGTGGAGGTTTTGTACTGACCTTCAATCACGTTGAGTGTGACTGTGACTAAAGCACGGCCATATTCATTATTTGCATAACATTTATATGTGTCTGCTTGATCAACTCCAACATTGGGCATCTATTGGGCAACACAATTTGTTTTCATTAATACAGTAATCCCAATAGAGTAATAGCAATGGTGTTCCTTTAAAAATTCTAAAATAGATTATGTTGAAATTGGAAACATTATATGGATAAAGGTAGAGTTTAGTGAATGGTTAATGCTTTTTAGCAAGTTGCAGACAGTACAGTACCTGTAATTGATGTTCTCCTAAGATTGGATCATACGAAGCAATGTATCTTTCAGGATCAGATACATCTCCATTGTTTCGAGCCCATGTCACAGTTGGTGTTGGATCTCCTGTGACGATAGCTTTGAAAACTGCAAGCTTTCCTGTGAGGAGGGTTTAACAAAGTCAGTTGAGTACTTTTGAAACACAGTCTATTCTTTGAGGATTGCCGATGCTTTAAGCAGCTGTACTGTACCCTCCTGAATAGTCAAGGCGATGGGTTTGCGGGTGAAGTCGGGATGGCTTTTTCCTGTTGGGATTTCCTCCACAAACTGGGTGATCATTACTCCTGGGACTTTAGATCGCTTCCTAATGGCCACTGAGGGATGAAAAGAAAATGTTAAAAGATGTGATACTTAATACACAAAATCAATGGATTTTGAAAAGGTTCTCAGTGTATTTCTACCTTGCCCAGGAGCAGTGGGCTCCTCTTCCTTGCTTTTTGTAAATTTCATCTTGGCGTGTGAGATTCAGGGATCTCGGTCCTGTGGGATCAAAAAGGAGTAGTTCAAACAAAATCATTACAAAATGAAATTTCTGTCATTATTTACTTGTACTTATGTTCTTCCAAATCTGGATGAATTTCTTTTTTCTTTGAGGAAGAAGATGAAATGAGATATATTGAAGAGTTTTTGAAAAAGGAATCTTATACTCTATTTTATACTTGGGAACTGCTGTAACCGGGCCATTAAGCCAGTGAATTGAACTCAATAATTGGATCAGAGAACAAATTGTTCCTTTGAGCTAGGCCCCCCCCAACCCCCTTTTCTAACTGAATCATGGATTTGGTTCACAAATTGGCCTAAACGATTCCACTTGGACTAATGTGTGGAACCACTGAACCTCACTTTATCTATGGTTTACCTCATTGGAGTTCCAGTCTATCAGTGAATAATAAATTCAGTTTGGGATTTCTTGCTATGAATTAAAAAAAATTCTTTTGTGAAATTTTGCATTTTCCACAGAAAAAAAAAGATGTGAAAGAGATCTAATGCAAATAATGATGGATTTTCATTTACTTTTTTATTATTGTTTACTTGAATTAAATTTTTTAGAATTTAAAACGCAGTTTTTAGTTTGCTGTGAATTCACTTCTTACCTACAGTATTGTTCTTTAGGTGTATTTGATGATAATGTTGCAGTGGTTTTGTCCTTGAACTTTTGTGATTTTTATCAGTTCAAGAATTTGTTAAACACGCTTCCGATGAGGACGCATAATGCATTTTTGACTCTGATCATGTCTGTTCCCGGAGGCAGGGAGCATGGAGCTTAGCAGCAGGGCTAAGCTAAGCACTCCTGTCAGCTTTTCTCTGCAGCAACATGAACACTCCAGCTGTCTAGAATGTAATTCATGGGCAAGTCACAGGAAGGAAAAAAAGCTGGCAACAGTGTCACTTACACCGATCCACAACCTCGGGATTTAAGCAATATGTCTGCTACAGGAATGTAATGCTGACACATTTCGAGTAAACCTCATACCTCCTAAAGTCTCTATTAGATGAGTTTCTTAGAATGAAGATAGAGGCTATAATTGTGTCTGGAGGTGGTGGCTGTAAATTGTTTGAAAGAAATATGCAGTAATTATGTTTTCTTTGGATTAGAACTAGGGTTTTATTGAAGCAGGAAGGGGTTCTAAAGCTTCTTTTAGCCATAAAGCCTCATTAGCTTCGATTCCTGTGAACTGTTGAGCGGATGTAACCTTACACAACTTCTGACCATGTACTGTATATTAAACGAAAGACCTAAAGTGACATGTTTGAAACAAGATTCACAGATTTCAAAGGTGTATAATTAAATTCGTCAAATGCTGTAGTAGTATAGAATTGATTCTCAAAGCACAGTGTTACTGAGAATAACATGATAAAGATCAGGATTGCTATGTTCTGTAGAGTAGTAATTCAAAGCGATGGTAAATTGAGGACTTTGCTTCTCAATTAACACTATGTGCCCACTGGTCTAACTCAAGTAGCCCTGCGTGTTTTTGTCTGTTATAGGTCACATACCTCATAAAACTATCCATCAATACACCTCTGACGCACTCTCTCATCTTAAATGCAGAGTGCCAACATTTTTCAAGTGCTCTATTTCTCCACAATCTCCTATGATAGTAATACTAGATGCATTTTATAACAGCTAGATTGAAAGGTTTCATAAACTATGCCATAGGTTTCCTTTTAATATTTATGTGTAGCAGTTGCCAAGGAGATATGTTGCATATATATGTGCATCCAAGTAGTAAATAGTTATAAAAAACTGTATACAGTGTGTTTGAAACTATATAGATAAACATATCCACATAGAGTTTGTGCTCTGTCTGATAATCATATACACAACCATAAAATAGGCACTGATTTATAGCGTAAGCAGTACATCAAGATAAGTTTATCTGCAGACAGTTTCTTATCAGGGATAACCATATTTGTAGGAGATGAAAAATAGCCATGCCTAGCAACTGAGACATATGATTGATTTATAAATATGCCCAAGGGAGGCCTGAAACGGGTCTCGTGTCCTGAGATGTCAACCCCCTATTACTGGCAGCAAGGCTTCTCTTACTGCTTTGACAATTTTAATGTCAGATGTTATGACTTATTAAATGATCTTTTCCTTTACCCTGCCTTACCTGCTCTTAAGGATGCATTTTACAAGGACAGACCTGCACATTTACAGCATTGATAAGTTATCAAGTATTGATCATTTATATTTTATTGTCTATGACATACATGCAAACATTTGATAAAATACAGTATAGAAATCTTACTTAAAATTCATATATTAGGATTACATGTTGTTTGTTTGATTTCCATCAATTCTCACCTATTTTTATGATAACATTTTCTCTATAACCCATTAAAAGTAATTGCACTGACCAGAGTTGCTTGCTGTGGAGTGACATGGGGCCAATAAAAATAACATAATGGCATTATATAAACATTATGTACGTTTATAGATCAATGTGAAAGCTGCATGTTACACACATTGCTCCAAACTAAGAAACAGATGGTGTAGCATCCTTTCATCATTAAATGATAATAGGAAACCACTTCGAAAGGAATAGAGACCATCATGCACATTTTTTTGGCCCAACAGATGTCTCTTTTCATCTTTCTGAGAACTATTCCGGTGGGAATCAAACATTTTCATCTCCATTTGTGTTTAGAAAGAGGATCTCAGTGAAATGGCATAAGAACTTACTTTACTGTTGGCTATAACAATCATACGATACATGCTCCTTTCCCTTGCAAAAATGCTCATTCGTTCCAAAAATTGACCTGGTAAATTCACTGAACATGCTGTCCAAATGATTTTATTCTTATATAAAAAGCACAAAGTCAGTACATAATTATTTTGTAAGTAGTCTGTTGTATTCTGGGCCATTCAGGATTCACGCCAGACAACTCCAACCTATTCTGATTGGCCAGGTGCGTTACTCCTCATGAATATTCCTGGAGTAATGTAGCATAATAGTGTAAATACTAAAAAAAAATTGAATTCGCTACTTACTTTGTGACTTGTGTCCCGTGATCTTTGTTCAGCTTTGAGTGCTGACTTCACCTTTGCTACCCAACTTGAGATGGTCCTCAAAGGTGTCCTGTTGCTCCTCGCGGGTGTTGGCTGAGGGATGGGCTTACGCGTAAGTTCTGATCAAAGACATGAGTGTGATGAGGAACTGTGACTCCTCCTTTAGATATGAGACCAGGCTGGAGAATGAAGCTTATGAACTATCCACTGAATAAGAAACTCCAGCAGTAAACCACCAGTGACAGCGGAGGGAGCAGCTTCATCCATCCTGATGTGAGAAAGGTAAGCTTGTGCTTCTCAAAATGATGCGAAGGAGCTTTGAACATACTGATATTGATGTTTTATTTGAAGTTTATAAGTGCATACCATGTAAAAAAGTGAGTCATAGAAGGATAATCTAACCTATATTGACAAATTAGAACGGTTCTCATGTGATGTTTGTGTTTAATGTAAATACATGACACTGTTTTAGAGATATATTGTTTTTCTTAATGATTTATGGGAACTATTAACCTTTAATTGGGCAAGACTGAAAATCCTGCGCTTGTTGGATACGAGTTTGAAGTTACATTGGTATGCTCAGGCCTTTGGAGTTATGGCCCATATATGGATCAGAAGAGACATAGAGGTCATAAATCTTTATGATATAGTGACTCTTAAGTCTGACATCTCCACAGGAGCACCATACTGATGTTACATGTGCTGGACCCTGTCAGGCTGTTTAAAAAATTTATTGGCACTAAAATATTCCAAATATAACAAGGACAGCATGTTCAGGCTTTACTCATAAGTGAGACCCCATGGTGTCATCTGTATACATTCATATGGAGCTTCTGTATAGTATTTCTCTCGTTTTTTACTATTTATGAATGGATGGCTTCAGAAAAACATAGCTCTTGAGAATTTTAGAAGCTTAGGACCATGGATCATTGTGCTTTGTGAATTCATATGCAGAGTAATGGATTTATAATGATAAGGTACAATAATGGTCGATACACAAGTGCACTGTTCAAAGAACCTGAATATTTTATTTATTTACACCAAACCATTTTTGTTGATAAAGCATATCCGAAGAAGCAAAAGCTCCTTTTACATTTTAGCATTTCCAGACAAGCAAAAAGAAAAAAAAATGGATGCAAGAAATCAGCACTTTACACATTTTTTTTTAACCGTACTGTAGTGTAATTGAATTTGTGAAAGTGTGAAAGAGCAGTGTACGTACACAAAAGCCAAGAATAAATAAATTAATAAATTAAATAGCGTACAAGAACAATAAAAACCCCCAAACCTGAACTAAGCTGAAGTAAAATCATTGCCAAACAGGATTAGGTAAGCCTGGCGTATTAAGAATCAGCCACCCAAGCAGCACAACACAGATTCTTCTGTATGTTTTCAGGTTTTTGTGCTATTAAACACAGTAAGACGATATGTAGTTTTTCACATGCATTTGATTCTACCGTTTTGTGTCATAAGACCACACAGTGTTTAGCATTTCCAAGAAGTTTAGCATCTTTTTGCAAAAATACTTGATGCTGGAGCTATGCAAAGGGCCTAAAATCCAGAAAACAACACAATGATTTGCCATCCTCCCCACATCAAGGTTTTATTCTGAAAAACAAAGAAACAAAATATGATTAAGGTGTTATGTATGAAACTTTCTGAATTTACTTTGAGTAACGTTTACAACTTTGACATAAAAATGTTTGAAATCAAGTTATTCCAAGGATATTACTAGTTGATGAATGAACAATTATCAGCACATTTATTACAATAATCAGTAAGCTCATGTCCACAAAACTTTTACATTTTATTATTAATAATGTATTAATAAACATTAAAATAATTTTATTGTTAGTTCATGTTATATATTAAAATGTATTTAAATGCAACAAATGGTATGAAATATTCTAAACAGAATTTACTTTGTGGTTAACTTTTATGAGTATGAGAAACATACTTAAAGTAAATATCTAAAATATGAAAAAGGTTATTACTTAAGATATATTTAGAAACATTATAATGCATATAGCTAATTAGTGGTGCATTTGTAGGGTGCCTTGTAAAACTGCATACTGAGTTTTACATTTTGTCATTTTAATAACTTTTCTGACTGACATTTGCTGCGATTATCATAAGTGATCATGCAATATCACCTCGTACATGGAGAGATCAATGCTCGTTTCCAAAACCAGCACACAGATTGCTTGTTATTAAGTAAAATGTAAATACATTGTTACTGTCAAGTCCACAGTGGTTGCCAGTGTCCTGAAAACAGTTGCCGAATAAGCTATTAAAATGTTCTTTTGTCGAGACACTGGAAGGTATTAAACATTACTGAATATAAGAAAAAAATACTGGTGCTTGGGTCGATAGGGTTTCATGAAAGATATGGGTTTTATTACTAAAAAAGGTCTAAGGATTTATATATGGTTTTAAATAGTACTTAAGCAGATGATGATGGTATTGGGTATAAAATATGACCAGCCGTTATGCAACTTTTATCCAGCGAGCCGAGTTCTTCATGTAGACCCTTACCTCTCACTGTGAGATTGGTGGTGCACTCTGCTCTTCCCAGCTGGCTCTCAGCTATGACTTTATACTCTCCCATGTCTTTAGCTCCAACCCTGAGAATAAGCATGGAGCACACTCCACAGGTGTTAGTGATGTAGTAGTTGGTGTCAGTGTTGAGGCTGACATTGTTGCGGTACCAGGTGACATGGGGTGTGGGGTTGCCCCTTACGGCACAGCTCATGTAGCACTCATAGCCTTGCGGGGCTGTGTGGATTTTCAGGGGAACCATAAACCTGGGAGGACTCTCCAAGCTGCAGGTCTTGGACTCTGGGATGTTCAGTCTGAATTTTTCTGCAAAAATAGGTTCGGTTAAAAAACTATTCATTAAGGCTGTGTGTTTGATATGTTTGTGGGTAGGTGTGGTCCTGTATAGTGCATGGGCTGGAAAGGGTGTCAACAGTAAACAGACAACCCCTAGTGGCAGAACATGCATACGACAAATACAGTATAATCTAAATCAGTGGTTCTCAACTGGTGAGGTCACAATCCGAAATTGGAATACAGGTCTGGTTACAATAGCAGGGGAAAAACTAAAAACTCAATAATAGAATGCATTTAACCATTTAAAGTAACCAAGAATAGATTCGGTAAAAAACACTTCCCAAATTATTTGCTGTTGACAGACATTCTATCAAACCTAGTATTTCTGGCATACATTCATCTGCCATTTGGCAATATGATGACATATTTTGATATTATGGTAACACTACAATAAGTTGCAATAATTTTTTACAGTATTTTACAGTATTTATTAAATTTTGTTAATGTTATTTATTAAAATGCAGTGCTAAAATTAGCATTGACTAGAATAAATGCTTTAGCTGTTTTTATTGTTAGTTATCATTAACATTTGAAGTTAAAAAAGTAATCAAATTAAAATATTAAATTTAAGTAATACATTTAATTAAATTATTAATTAAATATAATAAAATATTAATTATTAATTAATACAGTTGATGCACAAATATGGGTGTTAAAGGGAAGGGAAAAAAACAGTTTTAGTTGATAGTCTGTTTACATTGAGTGTAAATAGCTAACCTCACCCATGGCTGCTACATTTTTTTTTCTTTTAGTAAAAATAGGATTTTACTAAGACATTGTGTAATAACAGCACTATATAGTTATAATACTATTATACTGTAGTAGTATAAATACTGTGTAGTATAAATAGCATTCACCAATGGCTTTACATTACTACTGTATATTAATAATGCTAGTAACTCGAATGACCATACCGCTGCATCACCAACCTTTCTTGCATGTGATAACCCATTTTGGTGTCTCCGAAGGGGCAGACAGGCCAATGTCATTTTTGGAGTACACACGGAACTGGTATTCTCTCCCTGGCATGATGTTACAGGCTGTGAAACGGTTGTTGAAGATACGGTCTGCTACAGTGTGCCAGGTTCTCTTGCTGGAGTCTCTCTTGGTCACCGTGTAGTGCAGGCGATCATCGCGTTTCTCATCTGGGGATGGTTCCCAGGAAACTGTCACCGTGCCCGGAACATTCTCATCCAACTCAGCAGGGCCTGGGGGCTTTGGCTCGTCTGCACCAAAACAATCAGTCGTAGTTCATCATGACTGGCAGATCAAGCTTATTACACGTACATTCCTCTACAGAGCAAGCATGGTTGAGTATATCTATCTATAATCTACAATGCCATTTAAAAATCTTTTTTTTTTTTTTAAAGAAAATAGTACTTTTATATTACTATTAGCGATTTCCAAAGGACCATCCAACACTAAATATTGCAATAACGGCTGAAACTTTTATAATTTAAGATGGTACTAGTTTACCTGTAACTCTAATTTCAATACTGAAGGTCTCTTGTCCCACAACGTTCTTGACTATGATGGTATAGATTCCTGTATCAGAGCGTTCTGCAGATGGGATCAGGATCTGAGATCCTCCCTCAGCATTGCTTATAGTGACACGTTTGGACACAGGGACACCGTCTTTAAGCCAGATGACATCAGGCCACGGGGAAGCCTGGGTGAAAGGGTAATGTAAGGCTGGTATCAGACATGTGGCCAGTGCAAAATATAGTTTAAATGAGGGGAGTAGGTATGATGTAAAAAGTGTGCATGTTATAGAGTGGCTCATGAATATTAGTTACAGGACATAATATTCTGCAAGTAGTCCCAAATGATTTGCTAATGTAAGTCGCCACTACATTTTTGATCAAGGAATTCAGTAGAGGGAACAGGATTCTGGATGACAGCGGTCATTTCATCCTTTTGCACTGCACTGTATAAAGATTGTTGAAGTGACAAACTTTATGTGATAAATGTTCTGAACTCCTGATTTGGTCTCTAAAAGCACTGTATGGTTTTGTTATTGCCCATTACCACAAAGCTGATGTTAAATCGTGCAGAGTTTCCAGCTCTGACCACCATGAAGCTCTTGATCTTAGAATCTGTGAATCTCGGTCTCACTAAGAAAAACAAGACATTGAGTTAATGATGTGGGATATCTAGTACTGTTTACAAAAAAAATGAGAAGCAGTTATCTTTCTAAACATAGATGAGTTGATTCACCTGGAGGAGGCATAGCCAAGATGTAGTTGTCCAGCTCCTGCGGTTCACCCTCTCCACCTTCATTGACTGCAATCACTCTAACCCAATACATGGCCATTGATTTCATTCCCTTTACAGTGTAGGAGGTCATGATGATTGCATTTGTATTGCATCGATCCCACTCTGTGTTTTCAGCAGGCCTGACATCAACAAAGTATCCCTTGGCTTCATCCTGAACACCAGGATCTTCTTTTGGTTTAGTCCAAGTCAAGGACAAGGTAGTGTAGCTGGAGTCTGTCACTTTAAAGTCAATGACCTTTCCAGGGGGTTCTGACGGCACATTGAGATGAAAATATTACAAGGGAAAATAGGGAGAAGTGCAAGAGGAGTTCAAATGAGCTTGTTATTTTGAAGCCCAGAAAATTCTGACCTAAATCTGCTATTTTTGCATATCTTTGAGGGGAGGCCACGGTTCATTTTTTCCCGAAATGTACAGCCTTGAGAATACTTATGCTGAATTCCTCGTCTCTTTTTGAAGATAATGAGCAACCTGAGAAATTACTTACTTTTGGGATCTCTCGCAAACACAAATTCTGAAGGGGTACTTGGTTCACCAGCTCCGGATATGTTGATGGCAGCCACACGGAACTCATACTCCATTCCTTCAACTACATCTTTTACAGCACATTTCTTTGCTGTGGATGGTATTTAAGAGGTGAACATTACTAGTAGGCAGTAGTTTAAAGTACTGTGTGTAAAAAATGTGAGATACAAACCTTGTATTGGCTCATCTGGTGGATTGACTAGGCCCCACAAGTTGCTGCCCTTCTTGCGTTTCTCTACGTTGTAACCCAAAATACCTGTTCCTCCAGTGGTTGGAGGAGTCCATGTAAGGTTAATGCAGTTCTTAAAGGCACTGGCTACTTTAGGAGCAGATGGCTGACCAGGATATGCTGAAAGTATAGTTCAGAGGTTTATATTAAGGCAAGTCTGGGTGGCAAAAAGCTACTCTGAGATTTCACATTTTTTTAATAAGTCACCTTTAGTGCCAGCCTGCACATCCTCAGTCTCCATCTGTTCACTAATGCCCTCATCAGTCTCTGCTTTAATACGATAACAGTATCTTCTGCCATGGTCAACATCAGTGTCTCTGTAGTGGGCTTCTCCTGGGATCTGGCCTATCTTTTTCCACGTGTTGCGTCCAATTTGGTTACGCTCAAGTATGTAATGTTTAATAGGGCAACCACCATTGTCTTTTGGTGGTCTCCACTTAATCTCAATGCAGTTGGCAGTTGCTTCAACAATCTCCAGTGGTCCAAGTGGGGGGGTAGGTTTATCTAAATAAGGTAAAAAGTAGTCAGACGGACAAATGGAGAGAAATATTGTTACCTGTTAAACTGTACTGCATTCATATTAAAAATACCTGTTTAATTCACTTTTTGTACTTACCAAGTACAACTAGGTTAGAAATGGCTTCAGCTGTGCCAAACTCATTTTTGACTTTGATTTTGATTTCCCCGCTGTCTTTACGCTGTAATTTGATGAGAAGCAGACGGCTTTCAGTCTCTGAAATCTCAATCTTGCAGTGAGTGTCTGGTGTGAGCTCTTCACCATCTTTGTACCACTGGACTTTGAATGGCTCGCGGCCCATAAATGGAATTTTGAAAGTGGCTTTTTGATTGTGTTTGATCACAATCGGTTTTACAAATTCTTCGATTTCCTTGGCATCGAATCTTGGTGGATCTGATCATACACACAAACAGAATAAATGTAAAACGTATAAACAGGAAATTTGAAACATTTGCCTCTATTTTAGCACAAAGGAGCAGATAGTAAAAACACAAACCTTCAACAGCAATCACACATTCGGTTTTACGGCCATCAGCTTCAAATCGATATTTTCCAGCAAATTCTTCTGTTACTTTAGCAATTTTCAGTTTGTGAATCGCTCCCTCACTACTGATAGTCATACCCTCAGTGGAGGCAGTAATCTATAGAGAAATTAGTTTACACATACACCATATATATATACACCACAAATCATATTATATATACAAGTGGCTTCATTATACCTCATCGCCATCTTTGGACCAGACACCTTTACAGTCAGCACTGCTAAGTTTGCAGACCAGTTCAGCTGCCTCTCCAACAATTGCTTTGCAGTCTTCCAGCCCAGCAGAAAAGTAAACACCAGGATCTGCAGGTGATTTGTAAACAAAATGAGTCATTAATAATTCAAGCATGGTTATCATTTTGCTGCATGATGTTTGGATTGTAGTCCACGAAAATTAATCGCGGTTGTAGCAATTCTACAACAGTGAGATTCTACACAGTAAGTATGGACATACATATTTTATAGCATGTGTTAAAATGCATTAACTTTCAGTTAAATGTGAATGAAAAAATGACAATCAGGTATATGATATCTTGCCATTGTCTTCAGTGTCTTCTTAGAATCCGTATCTTCTTAGAATTCACCATGGTGATAAAGACCAGTTGTGAAGCATCTCTGAATAGCCATTTAACCTGGCTTATTTTTAAGTGTTTTGAACAGACATTCTTTCTCTTCTAATAATTATCACTCTTGGTTGAAACTGTTCAGCTGAGAAAATTCTCTGAATTAGATGTCACATTAATTATTTGTTAGCATAACCACTAATGGGCAAATGATGAAAACCTTCTGGTTTTGGTGTAGTACCAAATAATTTTGTTGTTCTGTTAGATTAATAATAATGTTTTACTCCCATTTTCTATTATCCCTTGATACCATCCAAATGCAGCTTGAATCATGTGCAGAATTTGCTTAAAAATCTCCAGTTAAATGCTGATTGAGTCACTGCAAACAACGCCAAGTGTTTTGACTATTAAAGATCTTTCTGGAATTACTTCTGCTGAAATTTCTTCTTAGAAGGTCTTCTAAGGCATATACAATCTTTAATTTGTCTTCTCGTAATTAAAGTTTGTGAAGTCCTATTTGGCTGCATTTATCTTATGTTATCATGTCCTGGTTCCTCTGATTAGTAAGCGAAGTGATTGGCCTTTGGCAAGACAAGCAAGCTCGGTGAAGACAAAACAAGCGCATACTGATCTACACAAAAAGAGCAGACACACAGCACATAAGAAATAGCTGGCACACTGGGTGGATACTATTAAAATATATACATTTATTATTGAATCTTACAATAAAAGATTTTTACAAAGTATTGGTCCTCATTCAAATTATATATTGAGTTTTTTCTTGAAATTAATGAAAGGAATAGTTTGCTCAAAGATGTCCCTTCAACCCTGTATATTGTAATTGTTGTTATTTGGCAAATACAGAAATTTAATTTATCAGGGATTTTCCATGACAGGTTGTCATATACAACGAAAGCACCATAAGGAAAGTGATTATACAAACAGACAAATAATAATAATAATAATAATAATTAAAACAATATACTATAAAATTACAAAAAAATAAAACCACATTTATTTTTTATTATTTATTATTTTCTCCATAAAAGATAACATAATACCATACTGAAATGGAATGAGGATAAATGCTGTTTTTTATTTTTTATTTTTTTTTTTACTTTTCACTGAATTAATCCTTTACTAAACAAAGTTAACACCCACTGGCATCTTGTGAACAACAACAACAACAACAACAACAGTTTTCCCACCTACTCAAATCAACATAATTAAACAGGTTATTACAGTTACTGATTACATCCTGCCTTGCTCAATATATCCCTCACTTATTTTATGCATGCTCATCAGATATGCCTTCACAAAGTTTCACCAAGCACATTATGTCCAAGAACTGCTGATATGAATATACATATGCTTACAAAGCCTGCTCTATAGCTGCGGGACCCAAGGGTGTAATCTTTAAATAGTAAGTCCAGCAAATCCCAACGTATGTTGTGTGATGTTTGGTCCGCAGAAAAAAAAGATTCAAAACATGTAACCTATTGTACAGCATAACAGATAAATGCTTGATAACCATCCACGTCCAATTAAAGTTTTTTGACAGTGTGCAAAGATGTCTCTACAGTCATGTGACTTTCTAGGAATAGGATGTGTTTGGATAACTCTGTTTATTGTTCAGATGATGTGACTGAATTAGACCCAGAACTCCTACAAGGGACTGCAGCTATTCCTGAGTATACTAAAAGACTTTGACATTTGCATGGAAGCAATGTCATAATTCAGTGCAACTTTAAACATCTCTTACCAACAACTGCCTCCGGAACCTGTGGGCCTTGTTTTTTACGGCCTGAAAGCTTGCCAGCTTTAGCTGACTTATCCTTTTCATCTTCAGCTTCTTTTTCTTCCTCTGTAGCTAAACTGCTGCCCTCTGATGGGCCTCCGGGACCTGGTGGCTTCCCGGGTCCTGGTGGGTCCCCAGAGCCCGAAGCGCTGCCAGAACCTGAAGGGCTGCCGGACCCAGACGGGTTCCCGGAAGAACCTGAAGGGTTGTCAGAACCTGACGGGTTTCCTGATCCTGATGGATTACCGGAACCTGATGGTTTGCCAGACCCTGCTGGTTTTTCTTTATCTGATGGTTTACCTCCACCTTCAGTCATGCCGTTCATTCAGTCGGTGAAGCAATTTGAAGATTGACATCAATACGATAAAAGTGTTGAAAAGAACATTTAAAATAAAAAGAAAAAACACATAGAACAAACATGAACATTTAAGAAAACTATGACAAAAAACACAACAAAATGCAAACGATTAACATTTTCCGAGGTCGAGCCTCTAAACATGCTGACTGTGCAGTTTTGCTTTTGGGCCATGCTGGGCAATTCCCCCCACAATAAAATCTCATTGGTTAAAAAATCCGGCTTAATAAAGTTAAACAATAGTGATTTTTTTCCCTCATATTTTACACAAATTGTTATGGCTATATCCATATTGATACCCAGATAAAGAATTATATGCCATAGAATAATTAATGATTAACTGATTAAAAATAATAATAATAACAAGTTTATGCATGTTGCACAGCCAATCAGATCATGATGTTTAATGTAATGCAGATCTTAATACATAACCAATCAGCTTTCACAGTGGGAGGGGCTACCCAGCGTAGCGCCAACAATCAACTCTGAAAAACACTGACAAACTAACACCACACAAAACATAAGCAACAAATAAATGACACAGATACATGAGACAGATAAAGTAGCACACTTATCCAAGTTATGGATTTTATGGGACATTCAGTGACAAAGAAAATAAAAAAGTATAATTACTTGATGTATTGCTTTCAGTGTGATGACCTCATATTATTGGAAATTACATTAGTTGTAATAATATTTTTCAAATCATGTTAAAAGTAGTATTATTTAAATGTATATATTAATCACTCTTAATCACTGAAAATTAATTTCCATGCTTAAAAAAATACAATTAAATAAATAGGTTGTTAATGTCACATGAAATATCTTTCTTATGATCCATATATTCAGTTAAAAAAATTTAATCACAGAAGTAAATGCTACTGATGATGTTAAACGGAAAAGAAAATTTAGTTGTGTAGTTTAGTGTAATCACTGCACATGATTTTAATACAGATGAGCCGTATTTAGTGTATTCATCCCACACTCTTACCAGTCACTGTGTCTGGTATCTGTGGGCCTTGTCTTACACGTTTATGGCCCTCAGCTTCCCCTTCCTGCTTACAATGCTCCATGATCACATCTGGAACTCTGGGTTTGTTTGAGTTTCCTATCATGATTTTTAATGTAAACTGTGAATTATTGGGCACAGAATGTGCAATGCTTTGTTTTTGTTGTGTGTTTCCCACTTGAGCTACCGTAAACGTCTCTAGGATGTACTGTAGGTGGCTTGCCATGATGGCATATGTGTGTGCAGAGTAACATCAGCTTGTAAGCAAAAAGAAAGTTCTGTAAAGAATGTTACACAAAACTTTTTGAATGTTGACATTTCAAAAAAAGCAATGGCAGTTTTGTTAAAAGACAATAATAGGTAATTAAACAGTTATCAATATTGTTGCTGAATGGAGTGCATATGTGTGCGCAAATACATATACTGTACAGTATACACATTACGCAGAAGAAATGAAAAATTCAACAAAGATGCATTACATTGATCGAAAGTGACAGTAAAATGTTTATGTTAAATTATTATAATTATTATTAGCACCAAATCAGCATACTGATAATTGGTTTCTAAAAGGATCACATGACCAGAGTAATGGCTGCTGAAAAATCTAAATGTAAAAATATTTTTAAAAAATAAGTAAAAAAAAATGTTTGGGAAATTGTAATAATATTTTGTAACATTATTATTTTTACTGTATTTTGATTAAATAAAAATGCAACTTGGGTCAGCGAAAAAGATTTTCAAAAACAAAAATCTTACTTCTGAAAAGCATTGTTTACTGTATTTACAATACTGTGTGTTTGTGTATGTGTGCACACACTGCTTTGCAAGACTGCTTATTTTCTCTAAGAATGAGTTACTGCTGACATATTACAGTACATTTTTTAAAAATGATAATTAAAAGCAATAATGAATTTGTATAATGTAGATATATTTCATGTCTCCTTGTATAATTTCTTACCTACAACAGTCTCTGGTACAAGAGGTCCTGCTCTTTGACGCTTCTTGTCTCCACCATCTCCTCCTTCACCACCATCTCCTCCAGAACCATCAGCTCCTCCGGCCCCACCAGCAGCACCAGCTCCTCCAGCTCCACCTGCTCCATCAGCTCCTCCGGCCCCACCAGCTCCACCTGCTCCATCAGCTCCACCTGCTCCCCCAGCTCCATCAGCTCCTCCTGCTCCACCAGCTCCACCTGCTCCATCAGCTCCTCCAGCTCCACCTGCTCCATCAGCTCCACCGGCACCTCCAGCTCCACCAGCACCTCCGGCTTCTCCAGTCCCTGTAGCTCCTGCAGCCCATACTGCTCCTGCCGCTGCTGCAGCATCACCTCCAACTCCACCTGCACCTCCACCCTTCCCAAGACTTGCTGCTGCAGCAGCTGCCGCAGCAGCCATCGCAGCAGCTGCCGCAGCGCCTGCCGCGGCAGCTTGTTCAGGACTCATACCTTCACTTAAGGCTTTGAGTTCAGCCTGCTTCCTGGCCTCCTCCTCAGCACTGGATTTGGCTTTAGCTGCTGCAGCCCGTGCAGCTGCTTCTGCTGCGGCTTTAGCTTCAGCCTCCGATTTACCTTTAGCTTTAGCTTCAGCAAGTGCATCCTGTGCAGCTTTAGCAGCAGCTACGGCTGCTGCTTGTGCTGCCGCTTTTGCCGCTTCAGCTTCAGCTGCAGCTCTGGCTTTAGCTTCAGCTTCCACTGCGTCTCTCTCAGCCTGGAGTTTCTTAGCAGCCTCCAAAGCTTCTGCTATCTCCTTCTTGTTCCGCTCTGCTTGCTCAGCAGCAATCTTCTGCAAGTCTTCACTCCCACCACCTGCTAGAGTGGTTTTACGTGCTTTCTTCTTTCCCTTTGTTGCAGGATCATTGTCAGCTGGTGTGGAAACAATATTACAAAACGATTCAGTGCTTATTGAAGTTAAGGATTTTAATAAAACTGCAGAATGTAGTAGAAATATTTATATAAAAAAAAGATTTATTAACTTTAAAGCTATATTTTATGTGTTTATTTATGGAATGCATAAATATGCAATGAATTTATGCAATCAGCGGAATGCATTTAATTTGATTAAATGTTTTATTCATATACTATGTGACAAAAAATACTTATATACTGTGACAAAAAAAGAGTTGTACTTACCTTCTACAATCAGCCAAGCACTGCTAGACTTAATGCCAGCTATAGCAGCATAGATTCCAGCGTCCAAAGGCATACAATCAATAATTCTCAGACGGTGAACCAGTTTATCTTCAGAACAAGTAATCTCATATTTTTCATTGTTAGAGAGAGGTGTATTTTTTAGGGTCCAAGAAATCTTACTAACAGGCTGAGTCAAAACACACTCAAACATGGCATCCTCTCTCTCTTGAGCTGTCACCTCCTTAATCTTCAGGGCAAAGTCCACAGGGGGAACTGGGTTAAATATGAATAAACACACCTCAGTCAATCCATGGCATTATGCATTCTTCAAAAAAACTGCTGAAAAGACCAGCAAAGCTGTCTCCACTAGGCTTCTTAAATAGCTTAAAAAGCTTGACTTTCTTGATTTTCAGTGGATATAGATAAGTTAAAAACTGACTTAGCACATAAGTATTATTATAATGTTGCAATATCTGTATATACACATTTAGCAAAAGACAATTTATATAGCAGACCAGAAACATCACAAGCTGACTTTAATGTAACCGTCCAGTGTGCACCCAAACAGATGCCTCCAGTGTAGACAGCTTTATTGATTATAATGGGATCAATTTAGTTTTGGGGCATAACAGCACATAGCTCACATCCAGTGCAAACGTGTTTTTATGTTGGTTTTTCCAGCCAGAGAAAACACCTAAGCAGCATGGACGGGCAGGGGAATTCATGCTGGTCTTTTCAGCAAGAGGTTAACTGACAAACAGACAATTGTGCTGTAAACGTACTCTTGAAATCTGTTGAAAAGATATTGACACCCTCAACATCCACTTGATACATTCCAGCATCTTCTGGATTGAGACCTGAAACAGTAAAGATGTACTTCTTGCCAACTTGTTTCAGACAATGCTTCATATCGCGTTCAGCTTCTTTGCTGTATGGAATCATGACGCCATCCTGATCAAAAGGGAAAGAGTAGCTGTGATGACTTTGTGACGCACATAGAAAAACTTGACAAAAACCATCATTATGATTGATGCTTGTATTAGTACTGGATGAATCTGTTTTGTAGCCTTTATAAAACAGGCATTTAATTAGCAAAATAAGCAAAGTCACGTACAGTAACAAAAAAAACCTTCATAGCTACACACAAATGCATGTTAAAATTGCAGTTTGTAACTTTTTTTTGGGCTTAAAAATGATTTGAGCAAGTACATATCCTGCCAGTGTTAAAAACTACAGCCTTACTTTAGACCAGTTCACAATGGTAAGGTTATAATAATGTTTTCTAATTTGAGTGGTACGGGTAGTTTTTTTGGTGGGAAATCCTGCAGGTGGCGGTCAGCAGCTAGAATAATTAAAAGTATAATTTTTATGGCAGATTGTAATCCAGAAGTGATTATGTGTTTATGAAACACATGTGAATGAAATGATATTAGTTTTAAATGGGCTTCTGATTACACATAGCCTGGGACTACAAAAGATTTGTATTTTAAAGAAAACCATTTCGAAGGGAGCGCTACTTGCCTTTTGGGTTAAATGATCTGAATTGTGTTACAATTAGATTAGACTGTACAGAAATTAAAATCTACATACAAATACACACTATACTCAGTCACGCAATGCTGGTGTTAACATGGATATTTTGAGAATAAAGTACAACAACAATAATAATTTGCACAGTTTGATGTGATGTAAGCTGACCGATCATAAAATGTAGTCACCATGGTAGCGCGATTTATTGTAATGCTTTTTTCCTCAGTTGGTCAGAACAAACCTGGCAGACTTGTTACTTGTTCAGATGGCAATATTTGGTGTAAATTCTTATTTGAGCCATATGTTTACATGACATATGGGTGTGTACTGTGTATACACACATATACATATATATATACACTTTATATGTACATGTACATATTTAAGAAAAATCTTACATTTGTATATTAAATAAATTAATATGTTAAGAGAAAAGATAAATATACATGTAAATATACGGTATACATATTTTCAAAACATATACCGTATGTGTGTTTATTTATATACTGTATGCATAATAAATATACACAGCACTAACATTTTACATTTTATGTAAACAAAAGCTTTTATTTTGGATGCAATTCATTGTTTGACAGCACTATGATTCACTCTGGTTGTTGAAGCTAAGCAAATTGTAAAGACATAATAACTGAATGAATTTCCGACTAGTTGAAAGGTAGTTTAAGGTTTAAAGGTAGGGTTAAAGGTAGTACGCCACCTACTGGGCTGAAGTGTCAAGTGCTAAGTGGAGTGCATTTTAAATATCGCGGTGCTTTTTATATGAAGTACATTAGCATCATAATGATACTGATATGGATATGAACCAATTGTAAGTGGCTGTCTGTTGATTATCACAGCTCAGTGAGAGGCATTGATTGTTTGTAACTTGGACTGATCTACTGTACTGATTTTTTTTTCACTAGTATTTCACATCCTCTTATTCACAACTCTTACCTTATACAGAAAAATACGGCTGTTGGGGTCTTTGAGCTCCATTTCCAGTTCAAAGGTTGCAGCATCCTCCGATTTCACCTCAATGGGCTTGAGGCTGCTGATTTTCTGGATGAACTAAATCAGTGAAACAAACAGAACATAACAATTGGTCTCCGGATTTGAGCATCCAGTCATGAAAATGTGTTCTTTGAGAAACCTTCTGTCATTTTGGCAGCACTTTACCTGTGCCTGCTCCTCTTCTCTTTCCTTCTTCATCTCGACCAGTTTCGTCAGCATGCCACGGAAATTAGTGATGCCATACTCAATGCAAATGTTCTCATAGTCTTTCTTGTCAGCACTCATCAGCAATTCCCATACAGAGTCGTCAATGTCACCTTCCTTTTTCTCCTCAGTTTTTTTGCCAGCACTTTAAGAAGATTGTAATGACAGATATGAACTTCAGGCCAAATGCTAGCACTTAACTGGGTTAACGTGACTGATGTTTTAATATGAGATGGGCTAATTAACTATGGCAAGAATCAGACATATAAATAGAGCCTAAAGTGAAACTGCACTGCTGATGGCATGGCATTAATGTGTAATTTAATGGAAACAAATGTCTCACCCTTTCCTGAGCATCTTTCTGAACTCTGTTGGGTCACCTGCTGGAGCTTTAAAATGCAATTAACAAACAGTGAATGCTTGTGTGTGCCATATTCAATGTCACAAGTATCCCATTAAATATTTTTTCCTGTGTGGTTAACTGCTGAAGAAAATCAACTATCAAAATGTTACAATTACCTTACCTGTTTCAGCCTTTTGCAATTCTTTGCTCTTTTTGAATCCAACTGAGAAAAAAAGGAAATATTTTCCAGCATGAGTTCTACTTTGTGGAGAGAATGTCACATAAGTTGGTAATGAAAGTAACAAACAAGTTTAAGACGTGTGCGCCCTACCTTCAATTACATTTAGGACAACCGTGCAAACAGCTTTTCCATATTCGTTTGTGGCATAGCATTTGTAAGTGTCTGCTTCATCAACAGTGATTTTAGGCATCTGCAAAAGTAAAAGAAAGAGAAAAAGAAAACCGGTTTCTTAAACCACTCCCTCTGCCAATTCGGCCAGCGAACAGGAAGTCCCACCCCAATATTGTAGTTGTGAGAATGCTGCTGTTGCAAGAAATGCTTTGATGGCATAAGGCAGCAAAGTTTACACTTTCTCTGGGACTCAACCTACTTACAGTCCCTTCACATTAAGCTGGGATATAAGAAGGTATTTTAAAATAAAACCATTACACACTTTACCTTAAATGTTAAGTAGAGGATTTAAAGTGAAGCTAAAAGCCTGTGCTTACCTCCAAAGTGTGTTCATCAGTCGTGGGGTCATATTTGTTCTGAAACTTTTGGGGATCGTTCATTTCTCCTTTTGCTCTACCCCAGGTTACAGTGGGTGCTGGGTTTCCGGTCACTTTGGCTTTAAAAACAGCTAGTTTTCCTGCATTATGAAAATTCAAGTTGTTAAAGACTTTTTATTAAATAGATCTTTGAAAAAAACAATTCTTGTACCTAAAAATCATTGTTCTTGTTATTTAGTGTGTAATGTGTTTTGGGTTTTTAACTGCCGGTTTTAACAGTAATCTTTTACAGTAAACAGTTTTCAATTCTGTGAACATTTACCAGAGAATGTGTACCAGTGCACTACTTCTTAATACTTCTTGGAAACACTTAACTGAATTCATGTATCTCCAATTTGAAAATAATGTTTTATTGTATATGCTAAAATTCTTGAAATTAGATTTGTATAATTAAATTGTATACATTTTTCTACAAAACAGATGTTTAAAGTATGAATCTAGCTCAAGAGTGGTTTTCTTTACAACCCATGTTAATGACAATTCAACAAGTGCCCAGCATTCTCTACCTGTATATGTACATACTGACTAATTAAAATGCATCCCGGGATGCACCTTGTGTGAGTGAATTTTAAGAGTGTGCAGGATTACCAATATTTCATAGTTATGATGACTTATACTGTTATAAATGCTATACCGATAAAAATAGTAACAATACAGAATATGTAGGTGTCCAGACAAAATCAGTTATCATGGACCAACGAAGGCTAAAAAATGCTTTAGAAGTCATTTCGGTAACACTTCAGAATAGGCGGTCAGAATAATGCATTAGTTAAGCATTAATTAATGGTTAATTTGTTCACAATTAATTAGTTGAGCAAAAACACACTAGTAAGTAACGATTAACCTAACATTTAAGGTCCCAAATTATGCATTAGTTAAGCACAAATAAACTAGTAATTTATGATTAACAATTTTGCATCAGTTAAGCATGAACACGTGTATAACTAATGGCTATCTGTTCATATAGTAAGGGCATATTATCCATTATTTACAATTCATTAGTCATTTTAAAGACTTTAAACAAAAAGACTGTTTGACCCCCTGTTCTAAATCTTAATTTGTTTTTAAATGACTAATTTATCTGATGCAAAATTGTGAACAAATGAATCAGAAATTACTACTACTAACTAATGCATAATTTGAGACCTTAAATGTTAGGTTAATCATTACTTACTAGTGTGTTTTTGCCCAACTGATTAATTGTAAACAAATTAACCATTTGTTTAACTAATGCATTATTCTGGTCCCTTAAAATAAAGTGTTACCGAAATTTCAATTTTAACATTTACCAAAATTTTAATTTAATATTTTTCTGTAATATTATTTAATGGACCTGAGCTAACAATGATCATTTGATCAATAACAAAGAATAATAATTACTATACCAAATTTGTCTAGTTTACGCATGAATTAACTAATTAACTATTAGTTAATGGTTTACTGTACAAATGTACCTTATTTTCTTTATTGCTTATTAGAAACAAACATGGTTAAGCTGTCTGACATTGTTCTTTTTTCAAGAGACACTCTTAGTTGTAACTCTTTGCAGTGTCTTCTGCAATACAGATAAAAACTCATAGCCCGAAGGTTACATGTCATTAAAAACGTAAATGAAGGCATACATTACACTTTTGTGGTCTTGCTCTGTGCATTCCAAACTAGCGTGAAATGGGATATATGCTATTTGATTTCTTTCCCTTGGTACATACTGTATATAGCTGTGGTCACGTGTTAAAGCTGGAGGACGAGCAGTGAACTTGATAAATCACTCATCTACTGCCTAAGTTAAGTCGGTGTAGCTGCACAGCTTAGACGTTTGGGGCACTAAATCTGTGTGGTAATCCTCTGTACGTGCTCCTAGCTTGTTAATTTCACATTCAGGATCGTTTAGCTCTCAACTGTCACCTCTAATCATATTTGCTTTCACTTTTGTAGATTCTTCTCTTTTAATGTGCTTACCTTCTTGAATGGTTAAGGCGATGGGTTTACGTGTGAAGTCTGGAGTTGTCATCCCCTCAGGAAGTTCCTCAATGTACTGTGTAATCATAACACCGGGAACCTTAGATCTCCGTTTGATGCCTGAGAGAATCCACATTCAGGGTACAATGTCAGAACATGAGGGAAAACAACACAGCAGGTGCACAGTGACGTAACATATGCTGAATAATCATCTGCACAACTGAAGTCTATGTACTGAAAAACATTTTACAATCTTTGTACAAAAGACATACAATGATATTTGCGCCAATGATCATTTCCTTCTTGATTTACTTTAAATATGCAGATTCACGTTTTTGCAAAAACATTGCTATATTCTGTAAATAGTGAATTAAACCGGGACTAGTTGTCATAGTGTTCACTAGGTTTATTTAGTTAGTTTATGTATTGTCATGTTCCTTATTTACACCATTATTACTGAAAACATTTGAGCTTTTTATTGTCTTGTTTAGCTATTGTGTCACACGTCTTAGACATACAGCAAAATAAACAGTATTAAGGGTAAAAAATATATGAAGACAAATGAAAAAGCAAAAATATGAAACATCACACAAAAATATAAAACAGTTCGTTTTGGTCGGTCAATATTATAATTAACTGTCTGGTTAAACCACTGATCTATACAGATACGCTGTACATTACATGATATTATTATTATACTGCTCAAAAATTTGAATTGTCTTTATGACAGCAATCTGAACATTCCTTTTATAAATAACACAATGATGTGAATTCTTATTGCTTATATGATTGGATATTATGATATAGTGGATATGATATATTACTTATGTTATGATGTATCATTTGTTATGATGTGATGATATGAACATATAATGGTTATCATGACATGCATGCAGATGTTCAGGTTGCTGTCATTTGATTACCTTACCTTGTCTCTTGAGAGGTAGAATTTCCAGTCCTAGTAGGCAGTATAGACACAACATTACAGTACAACAGCAACGAAGGAAGGGGAAACAAAGAAGGAGAACACAAAATTGTGAATCCTGGCATTTTTTTTCTTTGTCAGGTTTGAACAAAGACAAAATTACTCACAAAAACACAAGACAGGGGAAAAGACGGGGAGGTTAAACCAATGGGCTAAAACAAATTTATTCAAACCACTAAGTGGTTGAATGTGAGATTACAATAGACAAGACTAGAGAGGAAGCAGACAAACTGGGAAGGAAAAAAAAAGACCTGTTTCACACAGCATACATTATCATCAGGCGATTATTCTAGTATTCAAACTGCTGGGTAGTGGAGCTGTGAGTTTCTGCACAACGCATATTTCGGCAGTAGGTTACGAGCACTGAACCCTTAAGGTAATATCCTGAAAAGACAGGCTGCTAAAGGGCATTTTAGAAACAGTCGTTTCAGATTTGCGATTTTTGAGGTAGCTAATGTAAATTACCTGAGTGAGCTTTACACCTCGTGAAAAGATGCAAACCTGGCTACAGCAGATCTACGTTTACAGTTAGCATATTGAGTAAATCTGGTAGAACAAGGTTTAAGTTAGGAATAATTGACGACGGGCCGTTGAATTATTAGAAAACTACGAACTACGTTCGCTTTTTAAAAAAAAAAGTAATGCACACCCGTGGTGGTGATGCGGTCACGACGCGATATGTGCATTATTTTTCTAATAATTTAACGGTCCGGAGTCAATTATTCCGCTTATACTACGGTTGCCACACCTCAAGAC
>JAUCMT010000114.1:18380957-18391250 GCA_032357475.1 Enteromius thamalakanensis
TTCAGGTGTGTTTGATTAGGGTTGGAGTGAAACTCTGCAGGACATTGGCACTCCAGGACCGACGTTGCCTACCCCTGCAACTGCAATATACATTTATAACATGACAAGTAGTGTAAATCAGCTAATTAGTTCTAAAAGATATTGTTAACAGTAATCAAATGAACAGTGAACAATCATATATTAACTTTAATATTGGTCAATTGATAAATGCTGTAGGAAAATAATTATAAAAGCTAATGCATAGCTAATGTTACAGATTTAATGTTTCACCAAAATTGTGATATTTGCACTGTTAGTCGTAACTCAAAGTGGGTTTCAGGTCTGTTCTGAATCCGAAAGGGTTGCGGACTGCAGGGGAAAAAAATGACATGCTAAATGTAAATAATAAAATAAGTAACTAACCTTTAGGATCCTATATAATTGCATATATAGCCATATTAGTTTTTAATATGCCTCCCATATGTTATTCAACAGCAGTGCTTTTTTGTGGCACAAATGTTTCTGTCACATGGTAGAAGCAGCCAAATTAGGAGAATGCCAACACATCATCCTGAAAAATCATGAGCAGTATGATGCAAGGGAGAACAAAATGGACCAAGACTGCATTAAATACAGATCACTTCAACCAAGAGTAAACATGGTTTGTGCCAACCACAATTTGTTTTGTGTTAAGAGCATGAAACCATCAAAATTCAAGAGGCATTTACAAAACAAAATGGTCAATTTCCCGTTGCTTTGTTTGGCATTTCAATACCAAATCTGGCTGCTAAATGAAATTATTTGAGAAGCGCTATTACACATTCCTTGATTACAGCACAAGGTGTTCAGAAAAACAAAAATGTGAACACCTATGCTGGTTTGTAGCAAGTCTGAAGCAGGTCTTGGCTTCTGTTCATTTTGGTAAACGAGCTATCTAACCCTCCTAAGCAAAATATCCCAAGACTGAAGCTTGCCAAGCTGAGGGTCTTCAGTTTACAAGCAACCTGAGCTTCACACCACTCACATGCAATGCAATGCAATCACATGCTTATATGGGGACGAGGCAGCTCTCCATCTCACTGCCATCTTGGGCATTCTATGCTTAAAAGTAGGTATATTCCCACCTTACTTAACATATGAGTGGTTTATTGTGCAAAACGTTAGCTTAGCTTCCAGGGTTTTCCACCTGTATCTCAGATCAGAAGTGCTGCATAAAAGGAGACATTTTCATTGTGCTGAGAAACCGGAGCCATGCTTCATAACATAATTACATGCCAGCGGCAGGCCGGGCTGTATAGCAGTAATAACAGTGCATGAGTAAACTACCACTTCACACGACTATATGAAAAGCAAGTCTAATAACATGCTCAAGTTTTAAACTATACCGCTAACCTTTTTTCACCCTCTCAGAATTGCTCTGCTGACATGTTTAGTAGGACACAGTCATTTGTCAAATGATAGGCTATCATGCCAGCCTAGCACAGACTTGGTTGGTGCTAGTTATTTACATTTCTCAAAACCGGCGACGTTCAGAAAGAGAAACGCTTGGGGTGTAATAGCATACATATCTTTAGCAGACAATGCATTAGGCAACATTTATGTGAACCCAGTGGGTAAGTTTTACCTTCGGCTACACCAAAGGGCCTTTTCAATATGAAATAGTCTGAAATATCTAAAATTACATTCTATTTCAAAAATTGACTCGTTCTAGAGAATTTAGCCAACATGCTTTAAGATAAATTATTTTAATAAAAATAAGTCTGATTTCCAAAGCTGTGATTGTTTTAGTAATCACCTAATTATACTGGTGCATAAGTAAGTTTCCCACTAGCCAAGCACGGCACTAAATGCAATATCGATGCAAGCATTAAGTCCACTTTTCCTCTTAGGGAAGGCTGGCAATGAGCCCCTTAGGTCTTAGATTGAAGCAACACATGTGAGGTGAGGAAATGACTTGCGTTATAAATCAGACTGCTTGTCAGTACTTTATTTAGAGTACGGAAGATGTGATTCCATAGGGTGTTTAAGTGAGCAAAATCACCCTCAGCAATAGGCAAAGCCAATTTTGCTCAGTCTATCGCTGTCCTATTTCTCTGATTGGCGATAAAATCTCTTGCTCTGTCCTGTCAGCCTTGCCCAGTTAAAATGGCTCCAGTGGATAGACTCTCCAGGGATCTCAAATGCCCCAATGCACCCCTTAACCCTCTCACTGTGCAGAATAATCCGTGGCTCCCAGAAGGCAGTTAAAGATAAATTAACACAAGGCCACTGTTAGTGACAAGCTCTACGGGTGAATAATAATTGCTGAGAAAGTTTGTTGATAATTTCCTTTTTGTATATATTTTAAGAACCGCTATAAACCTTTAGATACACTTTAGCACATCACCACATTGTAAAGCATCAAGGCATATGCCAACACGAGGAAATATTGTGAATTCACTTTATCGTCACACTGAATATTTTAAAACAACTTCTAAATACATTAAGATTTAATTGATCCATTAGGGGCTGATGCTTTCTTCCTACACAGCTGCATTTTCATCAGAAAGCATACATAAATGTAGGTCTTATAAATTGTGTGTATAATATATATATATATATATATACAAATATACATAACTTGCATGCTTCTGCATTTTTTCCACAATATTTAATTATAAAATACTTTTGCATGACTAGTTTTTATTTAAATTAAAACGAACCAAATTATTTATTATTTTAAGGAAGAACTGATATGTTACATGACACATCTGTCACACGCAAAAAGTATCAAGATAGACCCGCCCACTGATTAAAAATCATCAGCTTCATTTGATGTGATACTCGTATCTATAGTTAGTAACTGTTCTGATTTGACTTCATGCCACCTGACTAGCAGCTCTCCCAGATTCCAGACCCTGAAACCCAAATCGGGAAGACTGACCAAAATGGTTTTGATGTGTGGCCAGCAAACTAGCAGTAGTTTACAACATGCATGTTCAGACTAATAATGTTTAAATAATGAATTTATGAACAGGAATTAAAGCCATAAAGCAGCACAAGATCATTTAATAGTCTCTGGTTTCAGAACTCAAAGTAATGTGAGGTTGTTAGCTCTGGATTGTAAAAACTGCTCAGCGGATATATTAAGTCAAAGTACATGCAGTTAACTGCACCCAACACCAACTGTCACTTAGTTTGTGTGTCTGTTCAAGGTACACAGAGTGATGAGAGAAACTTTAGCACAATAAAGAGATATGAAGCTCTTATTGTTTGTCTTGTTCTTTCTACACGTCTCTCAGTTCTGATAGAACCATAACAAAAAGGCTTAAAAAACCCTACCTGTACACAGTTCTCTGTGCTCCGCTCTCACTTCTTTCAAAGTGCTCTGGCCTCTTCTGATATTTGAGTGCTGCCTCCAAGTTGTCCAAGGTAATAAATCCTTTGAGCTGTGTGTGTATGTGTACAGTATGTGTGTGTGCACTGTTCTCATGTCCTCAACCTTGGCTTCTGCCAAAAAGTTCTCCTGTTTGAAGGGAGGGTCTATGAGAACACCACATTCTTGTTGACACCTTATTATTATTAGATGACTCTGACATTAATTTTTCTTAATCTGAACTTAGTTATTTAGTTACACTTCATATTGGCAGTCAATTACCAGAATGAAAAATGCTTTCTTTGCCACAATCAGCATAACTAAATAGTTGCAAAACCAACAGAGAACTTTTGTTACCATTCCAGCAGTAGTGATTTTTGATGTTTCTGTTCTTTAATTCCCTTAAAACAAAGCAATTAAAGAAATCATGACATGATTTTATGTCACTGATAAAATTAGGCATTTTTTGTACCTTTAGCTGCACAGAGAACAATGGAATTTACCATTACAAGCACCGCTGATCAATCACAGATTTTACATCACATTTTGCAATGTCATATTTCTTCTGTCCGCTTTCTAACATCATCAGAGATCTTGCAGTAAATCAAGCAGTAAAACCCATTACAAGAAACATCTGCTGTTGCTGACGAATTTGCCTTTTTCAGTGTTTTTAATGTATTGATAGCAGTATAAACAGATCCTGGTATTTTTACAGAAGAAAAATAGCTGTTGTGGTTTTCAGAATAATTACTAGAAAGGTATAGTACAAATTTAAACATATTTACAAAAAAAAACTGTACATTTTACACTACTATTAAATTGCTTTGTGACACATTAACCAATCAAAGTTCTTTGCAGGTATTTTCCATATGATTTAATATATGAACTAATATATAAAAGGTTTAAATGTCTAATGTACAATTGCTAAATTGCATAATTATACAGTAACACTTTACAATAAGGTGTCATTTGTTAACATGAGTCAGTGTGTTAACTAGCATGAACAAACAATGAACAATGCATTTATTATTTAGTGTTACTAGTGTTTAATCATGTTAGTTCACAGTGCATTAACTAATGTAAACAAACACAGCTTGTGATTTTTATAATGCCTTAGTAAACATTGAAATTAACATGAACTATGATTAATAAATGAATGTACAATGTAGAATTATTGTTCATTCTTTATTCATGTTAACTAATGCTATTAAGCAATGTTAACTAATGAACCTTATTGTAAAGTGTTACCAATAACACTAACAAATATAAAACCACACCAATGCAATAAACATTAAGTAAACAGGTTATCTAAAACAATATGTAAGTGTTAGCAAAAACTGTGAAGTGAACAAAATACCATCACATGTGAAGTGTCTATTACAGGGTTTCCAGGTGTATTATGGGAACTTAATGATATTAAGTGTTTTACTGTACACTCTCAGAAATAAAGGTACAAAAGCTGTCACTGGGGGTGGTACCTTTAAGGTACCAAAATGGACGTTTAGGGTACAAAATGTACCTTTTGAAAAGATACCACCCCAGTGACAGCTTTTGTACCTAAGAGTGTAGCATGTTTCAAGGATTTTATAATCATTTTTACTGTTAATCTAACAGAATGAGCACTTATATTTAATTATTTCCTTTTTTTTTTTCTTTAAATGGACAAAATATTTTATATTTAGATTTTTTTATGTTTACTTTTGGCCTTTATGTATTCATTTGACATAACATTATGAAAAAGACATGAGAAAATATCCAATCATAAAATACATGACATTATTATTTTACATAATTAAGTTCATTCAGTAAACAATCCCCTGGGCAATTATGTTTATGCGTTTATCATTTAGATTACAATCATGTAAGTACAGCAAAGATTGCATTTAGGTGTTAGGAAAGCAATACTCCTCTCACTTCAGCCGGATAAAATAGGCCTTTGTGTTGGAACATAAACATAATCTCCTCCATAATTATCTGCATGTGTTTATGACCAAATTTTAGATTTAAAAAGTGTAGTGTGCATTAGCGTATCTGTGTAAGTTTGCTGATACTCGTGTTTGTTTCATTGTAATATCCTCAACATTCTGTGCATTCACTTCCCGACACATAAACCATAGAATTTCGTCTGAAATGACTATGAAGGAATATCATTTCTCCTAACCGCATGAATGCTGACCTGGAGCGCTCATGAGAAGATATTAGAAAAGATGGCTAAGCCTCTTGGAGTCGTGAACCACAAAGGTCACTGGGTCATGGGTTTACGGGTTTTTATTACCCTCTCATTAAACTGCAGCATGGCCTTGCTGCTTAGTCTGCAAATGGAAGCAGGACGAATGGGTGACATTGTGCAATGAGCAAAGTTATGTAAGGAAGGCCTAAAGTCACAAAGCCTGTTCTCTGTCGATGAGTGATTGATTGTTATGACCTGGAACCACTCTTGCTATCAGTCTAAACCAGGCATATTGTATACCCAATAAACAGTAATGCATTCAGATGACATTAACGATTAATTTCCTTCTTTGTTTGCTAAAATGTGCATAGGGCAAAATGACTTACTTTAAACTTACTTTATATCACATTTAAATGGAATTCAAAAAAATACACAATACAGCAGGTCAAAATTATACAGATGGCTTGAAAATTGGTATATATCAGAGTGTATTTGCACCTTCTGTGAAGATTTGCACTTGGTTTACAAGTTTCCATTTATATATGACAATCTCTAACAAGTGAACGCAGCTGGTGGCCCTGGTAGTAAATGAACAATGTTCAGAGAATTACGACGTTGCCAAACACATTGAATGCCAATGTCATTCTGAATTGTTTTCTGAGCTGTTGTCAGTTCTAAAGTTCAAAAGGTCCTGAAATAGTAAAATGAATGCTGCATAGACTTTTTTTTTTTAAATAATAGATACATAATTTGGAAGATCAAACAGAATATGCAGACTTTTGCATTCAATGATTCATGCTCATTAGCATTGAGAGTACATATCCTGAGAAGTATTTTTGTTACGCATTAAATGCTGTATTGTTTTAATATTTTAAGGAAATAAAACCGATGAGCTTTCCTGCATTTAGTAATTAATAAAACCAAGACCTCCGCATAATATGCAACTTGTAATTGTCCCAAGCCAGCATTATTCTCTATCTTAAGCCGCCTAACTTGTAAATTAATTACAACATCTGTAGGAAGTGAAAAAGTCAATTATTTTTTTCCAGGGTGTTAATTTGTGGTGCAAATGCAAATGAGGAAGTGGAAAAAGTCTGATTTGAAGGTGTTAGCCTATGGTAGATATGCAAATTAAGTGTTTAGCCAAATCCGCATGAAATTGTAAAGATGGAGTCATTACAATACTGCACCTATAAGTTATTTAAGTGCAGACAAATATTTGTGAACTAGGAATATGATGGCTAAAATCTTTTTTCTGAAGATGCAATCAAACAAGGCATGAGTCAAAACTTACTGTTTTAACATATGCAGTGGTGGTTAAGATATATATATATCAAAGTAAACTAATATTAGAAAGATAAGTGTGTTTTTGCTAGAGATAATAGTCAGATAGTATACTAAAACCAGAAAATAAGCTGCTTATTAAACTTAAGGCTAGCAAAAACTGTTTTTCTCAATTGTGAGTCCAACAAGTGGATTTTATATTCCACATACTCTCATTCATAATTTGCACTTTTCCCGACGTGACAACCCGTCAGCACTGTCACTTCAGTAATTTCCCATATTTGTTTTTTTGGATATCAACTCCCCCTCTTTTTCTATAAAAATAGATGATATAACCCTGTTTATTTACACCATCATCCAGACTGTTACAGCTAAACAGGATGTTTTTTTATTGCTACCTCTAATCATATTGAGCTGACTTTGTTTAAATATATTTGAAACTTCAGTTATGACGACTCAATTATCCTTCAAAAGCTTTCTGTTTTGTTTTATTTTTGCTCCAATGGCCCAGAAAATCAAAACTTTACAGCGACCAACTATACATAAACCTTTATTTCACAGCTAATGTTAGCATGACTAATGCCTCACAGGAAGCAATTGGTTTTCTAGTTAGCCCTCATCCAGAATGGCTTGTTGTAAGCAACGCTTAGGGTGACATCACTCTTGAACCCTTCAAGTGGCAAAAGGTCACCCGGTGAAGCCCTAACACGGGACTCCAGATTTACAGCACCTTTAGGACAGACATTCCAACGCCGCATGTACAGAACACAACTCCAGACAGAATGTAAATCAGCTGTTATTTTTAGGTAAGAACTCATTAAATGATTGGCTGGGAAGGTTACTGGAAGGTGGGAAAAGTTTGCCACATAGACATTGCGTCAAGGTAATCCAGATCTATTGACACCCCATGATGTTGTTGAAGGAACATTTATGTAATTGCAGCCCATTTATGGAAATTACTGGCAGATTAATAAAATTTACACTTCATAATTTTTACAAATAAATTTGAATAGTTTAATATATATATGTGTGTGTGTGTGTGTGTGTGTGTGTATATATATAACACTTCTAAACAATTTAAAATAATTAATTCATTAATTATTTGTTTAGAATTTATTATTATAATTTTATATTCTATTATGCTTACTTGATATATTATCTCTATTTCCAGCTTGATGCTGGCAGTTCAACAGGGACCAGCAGGGGTCAAATTGGGCCGCAACGATCCAGAACAGCATTTTGGCACCTTTGATGCAAAAAGGAAATTTTTGGCTGTTTGTTTATAAATCTAATGCATCCATGTATGCTCCAGGCCAGTTTTTGTCTGATCCAGTATGCACATTCTGTCTTCATTTAGCAAGTGTACTGACTTTGCTTGGTCTATTTAGAGCTGTATATTGCAGAAGGGTATTTGCAGAATACTTTCAACATAGGTATAAACAATTAAGCTCTTTTTTAGAGGATTTTAACGTTACCTCACCTCCAAAATTACACATTTAAGCACAGTAGATGAGTTTCCAGAACCACTGCCATCTCTGAGATGACTAGATATCTTTTTGGGAGGACCAAGAAAACCTTTCTATGAACAACATTAATGAGATTGTTAGATGAATGAGAATATTGCATGAATCTTTTGTTCTAAGCCCCTGTACTGTATATTAAATGTGTGTTGTAGCACATCAACATAATTTTTAACAACATAGTTTTTTTTAGGATAATTCACAGTGTTTGGGGAGAAAATAGCATATGTGCGTAATGAAATGTCAACAGCTTATCTGTGAATTTCAGCTCGCGAGGATACATTTTTAGAGCAGTACCAAAGTTAATCAGTTGGAATTGCTGCATCTTCCAGTTATAAATATGTCATGTCACGCATGCAAATATTCATTTCCAAATAAGATGTGATTCATCATGATAATCTGTAAATACCAGTGCTGTCTGTTTCTGTATAAATGATGATCTTACTGCATAGCCAACTGACGATTTTGATCACAAACATGATACCGTATATTCAAGCTTAGTTGCAGTAGATATTTTCAGCACCAATTTAATTTCCAAAACTGAAATCTTATTCTGGTCTTTTAGACTGGATTAATTGCTTACTCATTTGTTCAAACAGGCTGCAATTGTGTTGAGCAGGAAGATGTATTGCAGGGAAAATAGCTTTTATGTTTTGCACTCAGGCCTGTCTTAACTTCTCAGTGGCATGTTTATGTTGGAAATCTAGTTCAAGAGTCTATTAACTAGCTCTCCCATGGCTAAATGATAACCAGCGAAAGGGTATTAGAAGGCTTCCAGCAGGTCAAAGCCTGAGTCATTTGAAGTCACTGTGTGTGAACAAAATGAATGGTTTCCAAAATCAATCATAAGGCTACAACTGTTTTACATTCTTCCACATTCACACAATTTAAAAACGCCAGGTGCACTTGCAGTAAACTTAAAAATGCTATGAATATTGGAAACCAGAGCAAAATATTTAACTATAGCGCTTCCTTCAAACACAATACAGACTAAACACACAGAATTGGTTTCTTCTGTATGATAATATGAAATATTTCCTTTAATAATAATAATACATACAATTGTGTGTGTGTGTGTGCATATAAATATTATAGGTGTATATGTATATATATATACATATATATATATATATATTGAAATAATATATTGTTTCAACAAACAGAATGGAGAAATCAAGAGTTTAATAAACTTTAAATACATTTTTATAATTATCATTTTTAGTTTTATAATTATCTATTGTTTGTAAATCATTGTTTAGCGATTTATCGTTTAACAGCACTAATATATATATATATATATATATATATATAGGCTATATACAGTTCATGTATGACAAATATATTTACAATCAATAGTTTTGTATTTATTTTATTAGTATTTTAGGTCTTGAATAGCCTATATATATTTAGATTATTGTCTGCACAAGGAGTCTGACAACAGCCAGTGCTCCACACAGAGATTTGATCTGATCATCGTCCAGTGATGACATGACATGAAGTAACAGAACAAATTAAGACAGACTTAATCCAGAAGAACTGTGACAACGTCTCCAAGATGAAGAAAAAGAACCTATACTGTTCAAAGTGTTAGACATTCAAAAACTAAAATGAGGATGCTTTTTAAAAATAATACCATAAATAGATTTAATTTATCAATTAACTTCTTTTAATGGTACCGCATGTAAGAAATGTATTGTAATAATCATAAAATGTCTATATTCCTATATGTCTATAATGTTATATTCAAGAGGCATTAAGAAAACATGTTAATTACGCATATCGCTGACAGCAGTAGTACAGCCTGGATATTCTTGATTAAAAAGCGCAGTTGCAGCCCACAACTGATGTTTATGTTATCATGTTTTGTTTTGGTCTGAAGCGCCACCCTCCATCTATCTCCCAATCACGAAGTCAGTAGTGTTTCGTCATCCAGGTTGCCTGCTTGGCAGAAAATACAGTGCATTTCATTTAATTCATTGTCATGT
>JAUCMT010000114.1:18391350-18428892 GCA_032357475.1 Enteromius thamalakanensis
ATCAATATTGCATTCATAATTACTATATTTGCATTAACAGTAAGGGTAGGTTTAGGTTTGTTTGAGGTGTAGACATTTATAAAACAGGTAGCATTTTCCTACTTTTTCATAGGAGGTAGCAAAATCTGATAAGGTAGGATGAATCGTGTTATAGACATATCATACGTCACTTTGCGCATGCGCGGTAAACACATACACATACGTCAGGTACCTACGTTCAGGTATGTACCTGATGTCACCGCGCTACAGTCTGCAGCGAGGGCTGTCTCGTAAAGAAAGGGAAGCATAATATTTTTTGACCGTATCTTTGGTGAACAGGTGGAGGCATCCAATGGCATTTTATGTGCATGTGCAGCAGAACTGAATTGAAAAATCTATACGAACTGATAAATAAACCTGATAAAGCCGTATTTGGACTAACGTAAGTTTATTTGTTTGGGCCTCGCGCGTCAGAAGCTACCCTTTAACACCTCAAGTGACTCTACACTTTGTCAAAAAATGCTTCGTTGTGGATTATTACGCATCACTTTGTAACCTTTTGAACTTTGAATGGACTTCGCTTTGGATTTGGATTTGATTGGACGAGGCAGTGGATCCAGGAGCAGCTGCGAGGAAGCCATTAAGGTTCGTGTAGCGTTACTTCACGATGAATGAATTGTGTGCTTGAGTTTTTAACGTTTGATAAGAAGGTGAATGAACTTCTTACGTGAGTGTTGGGAATTATGGTGACGATCAGTGTTGGTTACTTTTAGAAGTATTGCGTTACTGCCTAAAGAAAGTAACTACGTTACTTTTATGGAAAGTAATTACGTTCGCGTTACTCTGTAAATATGGACCGAGCTTGAGTGTTTGTTTTTAATATGAGTAGTTCTATTTATACCAAGCCTAAAAGCACACCAAAAGGTTCAGGAATAAACCTCAGGCTTCAGAAAAAGTAAATTCAGATCTGTAAAGTAGAATAGAGGAGAAAGTTCAATATCCTCCAGCAATTTATAAAAAGAAAAATGAAGCACAATTTTTATTCTTTGAAGTAATTTTTCTAAGTATGGTTGAACTGGACCATCAAAGGTCAGCAGCAAAGAAGTTAGGTAATGAGATGCATTTGTGCAGTTTAATTACACGTTTGCGTCATATTCTGAGTTAATTTTAATTTATTTTGATGAATACTGAATCTGTTTTTTGAGAGTGAGATGAATTAATACACATTCACATTTAGTCTTGAACTAACACACACCGCACACAATGCACTGTATTCCTGACATGAGGTCAGGAGACTCGTCAGTCAATAAATAAGAAAACAAAGTAACTGCCGTTGAAAAAGTAACTTGGTTATATTACTCTAAAATTAAAAAGTAATGTGTTACTTGGAAAAAGTAATATTTTTACATAACTTGCGTTACTTGTAATCCATTACCCCCAACACTGGTGAAAATGTTGTGGTTGCTGATGAACAAATCGAGACTATTGTGCCATTTGCGAAAGTTGAAATGGAGCCTGGGAGGGACAAGAGACCTGTTAGACTCACTCCTAAGGCATTTTTGGAAAAGTTGAAACTTTAAACAAGAAAGAATAAACTGAATAAGGCAAAGAACTTAATGGCTATTATGAGAGATGCACAATTCTGTGGTGGTGGTTTTGCTCGGTGAAGAAAGGGAAATGTATGTAAGAAATGTGTTGTAATAATCATAAAATGTCTCTGTTATGTTCAACAGGCATTAAGAAAACATGTTAATTAAAAGTACGAGAGTAGTAGTACAGTCTGGATATTCTTGTTTAAAAAGCGCAGTTGCAGCCCTCAACTGATGTTTGTTGTCATGTTTCGTTTTGGTCTGAAGCTCCACCCTCCATATGTCTCCCAATCACGAAGTCAGTAGTATTTCAGCATCCAGGTTGCCTGCTTGGCAGAAAATACAGTGCATTTAATTTAATTCATTGTCATGTGCGTTCGTTCCTGTTGGTGTCGTCTCCAGTATTTTGAATTTGGACTGCAATACCTAGTTCAACCACTCGGTGTCAATCCTACATACAGTACCTTTAACTAAATCAAACGAGGAAAATTTTGGTATTCTGGTAAAACAGCTTCTGTTCCGAGGTACACTTACCCATAGTTTTTCAGGTATCTTTGCAGGTAGGTTTCTTGAAGAATCTTGGAGACGTTGTTACAGTTCTTCTGGATTGAGTCAGTCTCAGTTTGTTCTGTTACGTCATGTCATTCCAGACAGACTGGATGATGATCAGATCCTCTGTGTGGAGCACTGGCTGTTGTCAGACTCCTTGTGCAGACATGCAATTATGCAATTAAGGACAAAAATATAATGAAGAATAATGATATTTTCAACTGACACGCTAATGTAAAAGATAGAAATAACTCACTTAAAACCAATTTTTGTTTGGCAAAAATACCAGTGGCCTAAGACTTTTACACAGTACTGTATATATAGTAAAAAGTGTATATTGTAATTCCCTTTGCTGGGAAGTTTGGCTAATGGCTTCTAACATTTTAATGAAGACTTTTTAAAATCCCCATACTTCCGTGTCTAAGATAGCTGAAAATGTGGGTGGAAGCATTGTATTCTTTGCTAAAGAAGCAGCAGCATTAATGAGGAGACAACTTCTTTTGTTAGAAGTCGAGTTCATTTCATAGACTTCTCTTTTAATTTCAGCATTGTTGTTCTGCGGTTAAATTAATCTATTTTGACCCTTTATGATCGCCAATTATGGTTTATAACTGTTTGTGTCCAACTAAACTCTATTAAATTACAAACTGTGAAACTATCATATAGTGGCCATTTCACAGATGCATAAGCAGTGCATAAACTGCAAGAGGAAGGCGACTGTACTAAATCTAGAGTCCTACTTTACATTTTTAAATTTTTTGGACAATTTATGAGTACTGTTAACATCCAGCAAAGCTCCTCTGAGTCACTGACAGTAACCAAGGTGGGTGGAGCAATTGTATTGGCTCAACTGTATAATCCAGATAAATATTACCCTGATCTTCACTTTGAAAACTGACACCAGAACAATCCCAACCTTGAACGCAGCCCAAAATGCCTGTGATATTACTAACAGCAATGACATATATTAAGTTCCACATAAACAACTATACGCTTGCATTAGGTGCTAGATATATAAAGCCTCCAGTGCGGCAGTTGTCGATCAAATCCACCTGGAAGCACAATCAGAGGAGTCTTCCACAGAGGGAGGGGAGCGTGAGTGGGTGGCCTGCATGGTATTTTCTGTATGTCATGTGATCAGTGAGGGCAGGCTGTGCCGGGTGGGGGTGGGGCGCTGAAAACCGAGATGTCTCTATTTACAGCTGCAGTCGATACGCTTCATTTTTCACTCCTAGCCAACAGCTAATTGGCAAGCTATTTGCCTCGCGCTCAATGTGATTTTTCGTACATTCTCATGTAACCCATTAGGCAACACGGTTTCCCCTTCTCCTCCCGAGCACCAAATGTCTTTTCTAATTCCTCTTCTCTCTGTTTCCCTCTCTATAGGAGGCTAAACCAATATCAGTCCCATAAGGAGCCCGTCTGTGGACTGTGAATTCTTTAGGTCTTTATGCAGAATCTCACAAACATGGGGTCTTCTCTGTTGACTTGACCCTTCTGCCACTGATGGGCTCGTGATGTATCCAATTAACGCCACTAAATCCTGTGTTACAACATGAATAAATACTTTTAAAAGGTGAAAGATCACCAGGACCTGACTTGGCTGCATGTCAGAGGGGTATCAACACAGTCTTGTGATAAAGAAGACAGCCTGGGTGTATTATAGGCCTGGAATGTTTCAAGCCTGGAAAGTAAAAATCAGCAGGGGCTGGAACCAAGTTTAACATCTAAAGGGGCTTGGGATTCAACTTTGATATATATGCTTACCATAACAAGATGACAAATAGGCTTTATGATGTATGTTCTGTAAATACTGTAGTGTAACATGATGAATTGCATAACACAGTGTGATACATAAGCTGTTATGAAACACGTGTATTTTCTGAGTCATGAGTGCATTTTCATTTTTTTTGTGCCAACATGAATGTATTAACTTTTATGATTTACCAACTATTAAATAGTCCATTCTATAAGGTATAGTACAAATGACATATATAATCAAATTCACAATACAAATGCATATATAAAATGTACACTCTGTAAAATATAGAAAATAATGTTTTTGCAAAATATAAGATAACATTTAAAAAAAAAAAAAACATTTAAATATATATTTACATTTTTGAGAATGATTAAAGTATATAATTAAATTTATAAAAAATATTTTGTATGTTTCAAAAACAAAAAAAAAATCTGTCTATTTCATTAGAATTTAGTCTAACATGCCGCTTTGGGAACAAGACCAACTTGTTTATTGAAAAGACCCGGCCCAAAAGAACGATTTGTTCACACAATGATCTGGTGTTGTTTAACAGCTCGCTGGAGTGGAAAATTATCAATGAATAATGACTTCCATTTGTGGTGTATTTTTTTATGGACTTCTAAGGCTTTTTTTGTACAGTTTTTGAAGCTTAGCTAATGGGGTCATTATAAATGGCCAAAAAAGAGCTGAAATTATGACAAAAAAACTTTTAACAGGCCTAATTGCACTAAAATTTGAGAGCTATACATACTATACTAATAACAATTTGTCAGTATCTCCAATCGCTAATTCATTTTTGTTTTCTAGCCCTACAATGTTCATCATGTCTTACAGAAAAAAAAAAACTGGAATTAGAATCTATATGATCTTTCGGAATTCAGTTTATGATTTTCGGATTCACTTTTTTGACATTTTGCAAGTTGTCCCAATTGTAAGACATCAATGGTCTGTGAAAACAAATGTTTTTAATTACACTACTAATTTGGCTGCTTGCTGGCTTGTATCTTGCGTTTTGCACATTACTGGAACATCCTATTTCCATCTTTCAACTTGTGTAAATTAACGCTGTCACAACACCAACATGGAGTAATTTGCAGTGTACAGCTCCCTAATCGAGATGTGATTACAGTTTATATCCTCGTGAGACCAGTGACAAGTGCACTGGTCAAAATTACCCACTCTCAATCTGCTGACAAGTAAAAAGCGAGATACTTCGGTGACAAGCTAGAGACTGGCTGTTAATCAAAGCAACTGTGGTTTGCTCATAATCAATCAAACAGCTGTGCAGCACGTTTACCCAGAGGCTCTGAGTGGAGAGCGCATCGGCCTCCCAGGGTTTTGACACAGCAGTGCATTCTGGAGTCCCCACAGGGTAAAACAGATGATATTGACAGTACTCATTGCTTCATCTAGCTTACCGCATTGGCATTTGATGCAAAATATAATTACATTAGACACATTGTATGTGCTGCAAAGTGAACAACATGGCTACAGTATTTAATTTTTTTAAAGATAAGTGCACTTGCACGTAGATGCACAGCCGTTTACAAAATTCTTTAGAAGTTTGTGGCCTGTAATGATTTTGCAAGAAAGCCCTTTGGAGGAAACTATATATATATATATATTGTCAGCACTCATTATTCCAGTTAAACATCAATGAAAACGTCCTCTTGACTTAAAAAAAAAAATAAAGACAGAAATATGCTAGACACATTTGTAAACACAAATAAAACCCCTATTAATTTCAAAAAACACAGTTATTTACTCATAAGCACTTATTTATTGGCAGAAGCTTACATAATTAAAATTTTCCCACTGTATCTCATGGCCTCCTTGAGCAAAAGGGCCTCTGATAAAACTTCTCAAAAAACACATTTTTATAAAACATTTTTTTTATTATTTTTTTTACTGATAAGACCTTCATTTAGATTCAAAGGAATTAGCAAGTGTATACTTCAGAGCACAGTTATTGTGTTGAACGACTGCAGGGAATTCCCACCAGAGCAACACTGCAAGTTAGGGTTAAATGACTTCCTCAAGAGCACAATAATAATAAAGCAGAACGTGACGCGACTAACACTTGAGACAACATCCACAGTTCAGCAGCTCTGGGATCCGTTCTGCTGCTAAGCCTGTAGTTTATTATGCAGAACTGGGGGAAGATTCTGAGTGAATTTATGCTTTGGGAGGAAGGGACAATTCAGCAAATACACTTGACCCAATTCTGTATTTTATGATCCTGTTGTATTCTTTTATTCATTGTTCAATATTGCTTAAGTGACTGGTCTTTAAAGTTCAGCAAATGTGTTCGAACAAATGTCCTAAAATTAAATGTTTGATATCGGCCAACTGATTTAAATAACCATCTTTCTTCTTCTTCTTCTTCATGCACTACAATATATGATATTCAGCCAAATATCCAAGCTGCTCTTAATGGTGACCGATGGCCGTCATGCCTGTAATTTATTTATATAAGGAATAAATCACATTTAAGTAATATTTTACTCAATTCTGGTTCATTTAAATTTCATTAACTGTTTAAATCTAGTGTCTTGTATACAGTATGAGTACACTGGTATAAAGTCTAGTCCACTTTGTAGCTTTTTCTGGACACAATCACATAATTAGAGAGCAAAGGACTGTCTAAGTGAGATGAAAAATTGACCAAAATGGCTAATTCATATACAAGAAGTTATTACATCATGACCTTGCTTCCAGACAGACAGGTGACACTCACACTGCACAAAGTCAGCCATTTAAATTGGAACTAATTGACACAAGAGCGTTGGTAGAAAACACAGTTGAGAGAAGCATGTTATAAAGTTCACCCTGCAAAGGTGGCTGACGTGATCTTTTCTTTTTTGACAGTTTAATCATAAGACACAGTAAACTATATAAAGGAAACAAATAAAGCATACTTTCTTCGGGAGAATTCTCTAAGGACCTGCTGCACCAGCTGCCATTTTGATAGATTGAGGCACGGTGCAAATTGCTTGGCCCGACTATAACTTGACACCTCTGTAACCGTAAACAAAGCCGCTTTTCATCACAGTCTTTTCCCAGCACCGAACACATGTACTCCTGCAAATACACATTTACAAAACCTAATCCGTTATCCTTAAGTGTTTGTGAATCCCTCTTTCAGGCAGAAGGTAGAGTTAGCGCTGCAAAATTAGTCTGAGTCAGGGAATTTAAATAGCTTTAGTGTCTATTTTGCGTGATGACAAGCTACAGGGTTGTTCTTACTGTATTTAAGCAGCTTGCCAGAATATGATATATGAGACCGCAGCACACACGGTAAACACACACCCACGTAGTGCCACTATGAGGTGCTGTTTTGCTGAAATCAATCTGAGCAGCAGTTTGTTTCAATTTCTTCGTGTAGCCTCGACGTGTCCAAATGGATTTGAATGCGTCTGATTTTAAATGGAATCTGAGTAGCAACGTGCATAAAGTCAGATTACGTTTGAAAACATACCACCAACACCCAACCCAACTCAAACGTTACTTCAGAGCGCTCAATTTACATGAAAAATTCATATTTATGTTAAAAATAACGAATATGCTTTTAACAAAGTACAAATGGTGTAAATTATTAGCAAATAAAACGTAATTAGATAGGCTAGCATCTGTAAAGACTGCTAGAAAGAATATTAATTATATGGAAAACGTATACTGTAAATGTGCATACAGTGCATCCAAAAGAAAAAACAAAAACACACACACATTCAAAGTGTATAGCCAGCATAAATGTTATAATAATAGGCTCCTACAGTAAATGTTTAAGATACTGCCTCTTGGAAACGCTGGGTTAAAAAAGCTAATGTAGAATAATTAATGCAATATTAATAAAATATTACAGTACATACCTCTGTGGAATAATTGATTCTGATATACTGTAAGCCAAACTGTATATTTGACTGTTGTCCCTGGCAACCACTTTCCTACATTGTTTCATGTTTCATAGCATGCTATGATCGCTTTCTTCTCACATATAAAATTAATATCAACACATCAATATTTCATGTTTTCATTTATTTATTTATATTTTGTATTTATTTATTTAGCAGCTGTGTAATGATCAAGATAATACACATTTCAGAATGACACAATTATGTTAATATTTTTATACATACATATACTGTATTAATATACTAAATAATATTAGTATTTTATAAATATATATATTTATATTGAATAATAATAAAAATAATGTAAAATATTTATTTTAAATAAATTAAGTACTATTATTATAAATATATATATTTATATTGAAGAATAATAATAATAATACATGTACAATATTTATTTTAAATGAATTAAGTACTATTATTATAATTCAAATAAATAAATGCTTATGAAATTTTAACTCATAAATAAGGAAGAATCTTCAGCTTACAAACTGCAATGCTCTCTCTCTCTCACACACACACACACACACACACACACACACACACACACACACACACATAAGATGTATTGATCTCCGAGAACATGACCTCCTTTGCACAGCATCCTGATCCACCCTTCACTGTACGCTCTTTCCATCAGTTTCTAAGCACTGTCAGAGAGATGGAGTAGCATTCCAATCAAGTCCCTGTTTTATGTGCTGTATTCGAGACAGACCTAAATAAGCCTAACACGGCCTATAATTTATGTCTGGTAGCTACGCCGTTATACATCACAGAGTCAAAGCACCGGTGCTTTTCTTTATAGCACCTGTCTTCCTCTGCGCTGTTGCCACTGATGGCAGATACATCTCACACTTAATAATGGGCCTTCCGAAATGCACATTATGAAAGACGGCTGCCTGTTGTAAAAAAAAAAGAAAAAAAGTTTCAGTCGAATGACATTTCTTTTAATTTCCACCATGCTTTTGTGTCAGGTTGTCTCCTAATCTTCAAGACTAAGTGCCTTTTTGAAGGAAATTTGAAATGCGCAAAAGAGAATATTTTATTTTTCAGTTAGGCATGAGAACACTCCTCTTTTGTTTTTGACTCTTAATAAAAATAAATACAATAGTGTATTAGCACATTAAGAGACTAGATGTTTCAGGTGTTTCATACAAAAGCATTATAACATTAAAAAGCAATACACATGTGTCTAGTTATTAAGATTAAGGTTCATCTGTTATTATTAATATGCTTGTATAAGTAATACTATTTGTTATATTTTTCTTCTTGCAGCCAAGTTTTAGCTACCCTCTTCCCTCAAAATCTGTGGTTTATAAACTTTACTTTTCAAAGCAAATCCGACTTTCGGTTTTTGCTTGACAGTGGAAAAACAAGTGAAAAACTCCAATAGATTTACAGCATATACCATAGTTACCACCCAGAACAACCTAGTAACCGCATTGTAGTGTGCTCAAACCACATAAACATCCAACACTTTGCCAACATTGCAGAGATGATTTTTCAGAAAACAATGAGTTTTGAAAAATTTCTTTATTAGAAATTATTTATGTAAAAAAATTAACATGCTTCACATACCTCATATGTCTTATTTTACAAATACTTTAATTCAGGCACTGTTTCTGACATTTTTTTTTTTTTTCTATTTTAGGATGAAAAGCAAACATTAGCAATCAGGAACACACATTAAGTTGCCATTTATCACGGTCAACATAGACATTTTATTCTGCAGCACAAACAGTGCAAAAACAAAGAAGAGAGGAGAAATCATAAGAACTGAATCTTAAATTCACAAACATCTAAAGAGACAAATCAGCTTGTTTCTCTCTATCACCTGACATTTCCAGATATGAATACAAGATCCTGCCATCTACTCCATCATCCTAGCTTCACGGAACTGTCGGTTTAATTGAGAGTGGTGATTATTCCAATTCCCACAGAAGAGTCTTCAATAGCTGTATTTGTATGAAAGTGACTTACTCTTGCCGCCCCGGTCCAGTGGACATTGGTTCCGATATCTTGAGCGTTCAACGAACGTCACACCATTTCTAAATTGTGATTTCAGATTTGCTCAGGTGGCTGTGACAACTATAGCACATTTTGACAACAGGGCAAATTTGAGTTCCTCAAAGGTGTGTACTTATGCACAAGCAAACATTACTCCAAAGAGCACTTCGTACATCTTCAACAGTTTCACAAGGCCCATGGTGAGGTAACAATACAGCAACATAGTTCAACAGCATTCCAGAAGGTTCTCTTTTTTTATTTTTTTGAAAAAAGGAAAAGAAATAAAGAAAGAAAAAACAACACAGCACAGGATGTCAAAACCAGCATGCTTAACATCTGTAAACAATGGTCACTGTCTTTGCTGTTGTCATCACCAAGGAGAAAACAAGAGGAAAAAGCTCCAAATGATTTTTTTTTAATACTTTTTTTCTTCTTTTAATTTTTTTTTTAAGCCACCACAGAGTGTTAGCGTCAATGAAACAGCGGACACTGACATGTTGTCCTTAATTAGTGTGCATCACTTTAACAATGACATCTGGAATAGATAGAGCAAGCTGTAATGGAATAGTCTGGGTGACAGACCGTCATTCCGACACACCGTTTCAACAGTCTCGGCCTCCCCAGATGCTCCCTGTGTGACTTCACATAAGCTTCATTAATGGAAACATGTCTGTGGGGGGTTTCCAACCAACCGCCATCTCATATAACGTGAGAGTGATTTATCTTGAAATGCTGTCTTCCAGGGGTCACTTCTGGGATTCAGTAGTGGCCTTTTATCACTTACCTAGATTGCGTGGTTGCTGTAGCTGATGTACGTTTGTTTAGGGCTGAGTCCTGCAAGAGATAAAAATAGATCATTTGAGTCTCAGAAGTGCTTAATGGAAATGAAAATTTGCTGAAAATATGAAAAGCCGAAAATTGGTTTCTTCATTGGAGCAGATCTGAAGAAATAAAAGAGACAAATCTTCTACAGTGAATTAGTGACGTCATAATGAGTCCAAACAGCAGATCAGAACATCACAATAATCCACAAATAATCCACATAGTTCCAGTCAATCCAGTTATTAATGTCTTTTGAAATGAAAAGAAACATGTTTGTAATTTATCTTAGTCTATAATCCATAATGCTTTATCTACATCCCTGTTCAAATCCAAATCTGGTACTGGTACAGCTTTGAAATGTCCTTCTTTCCTGTCATACAGAAGTTTTTCTGTTAGTTTTAGTGCTCTTTCATCTTCGATGGCTCAACTTACTTGTGGTGTACACCAGGGATCGATTTTAGCACCATTGTTATTTTCACTGTATATACTACCTGTGGGATCTATTATGAATAAATTAGGGGTATTTACCACTATGCAGGCGATACACAACTCTACATACCCATAATACGTAATGTCAACCTTGAAGCATTTAAACGGTTGGAAGTCTGTCAGCAAGAAACCAAAGTTTCTCTCACAAATAATTTTGTTACTTAATGACACTTAATCCATAGCTTACCACATATGTCAAGGATCTTAGTTTTCTACCTTAAAACGGTCTCAAATTAAATGATCAATTAATATTATTTTTTTTAGCATTTTTTAAACTCCTTCTTCTGCCTTCGCAGCTGGTCTTAAACGCATCTTTTTTCCTTGTGCTTTTAATTCTTCATTTTAATGCATATATGCTTATTTGCTTTTATTTTATTGGATTTTACTTTTGTACAGCAAACATGCTTTAGAAATAAAATAAAATTGAATTGAATTAAAAATCCACAGACATATTTATTTTAAATTTGGAAAGTTTTCAGTTGTGCTCGATCTGTGCACATTTCTCTCCTGATCCAGACGAGATGACTTTTTCAATAGTGAAAGCAATATTTTGGATAGAGGAATCATTTGAAAGTTAAAGACTAGGGAAATTATGCATTTAGTTTTTTCATGCGGATTACTTGTTTTATCAACTGTCTGGACTCTCACTCTGACATCACCCATTCACTGCAGAAGACCCATTGCTGAGCAAGTGGTGTACTGTTAAATTTCTTCAAATCTGTAATGCCAAACAAACAAACTCACTTAGATCTTAGATTGCATGAGCATAAAAACATTTTCAGCAAATTTTCAAGATTAGGTGAAATATTCCTTTAAATAAAAATGCTGTTGTTCTATTAGCTTTTTTCAACGTGAAAATTCAGCAGATACACGTTTTCCCAGGGAGTGCTCAGACGCAGTACCTCATGTTTCATTTCTCATCAGGTCCTTTTCCAATGCGACAACAACTTCTTTGATATCCCTATTAATTTGCCAGGAGTCAAGTAGCGTGTCTTTGTTTGATCTCAGACTCTGTCTTTCTTGATATCTAAGTATGGATTACGTGACTGAGACTGTTGTCACCTTTTGCATACAAGGACAGCTTATCACCTTCAAATACATGCAAGTTACCTGCAAACTGTGACAAGTCTGCTCAACAAAAACCTGTCATTAGCAGCCTAATCCTGTCATTTGGCATCCATCTTGCAATTGCCGTGTAGTGCAAACAATCAGCAAAGGTTGCATGAGTGACACTGCCTTCAGCTATTCATGTAATAACCTTGCCAAAGAAGAAGGGTCAATGGAAAATTCAAGCTCATTGCATTGCTATATGGAGATCAAAAGGTTACCTCATGCAATCATGCAGAGCTGTTGGAATAAGTAAGGTGAGGTGATATTTGACCCAACGCTGCTGGTGCGGTTCTCCATTCTGGACTCTCCCTGGGTAAATGGAGCACTGACCCAAAGGTACAGTCTGATAAATAGCTCCATTTCACTTTAGAGGGAGGGACATTGTCACAAAAAGCAAATTTAAATGATTCTTTCTCTATATAAAAATTTAATTGGAGGTGCTTGATCTTATCTTAGCATAGGTTTATGCTGTTCTATTTGAGTTTGCTATCTCAATTTGTGTTTCTGTTTATGCAATCTAGGCCATGCACTGTTTTGAAAGTTTTCATACCTACTCTCTGTTGGTTGAAAAATGCATACAAAACCAATTTGGTGCTATCTTTAGTTCTTTACCCAGTGCAGAGTTTCTCACCTACAAAGCCCTGTGCAAACAAGTGATTTGCAAAAACAATGTGCCATGCATGCTTTTTGTGTCTTTAGCAGTTCTAAAAAATGTCAGCGCAGTGCATTGTCTATTATAAGCTAATTGATATGCACATCAGTTTAAGCATTAAAGCTAAATGGAACATGATTGAGTTTAACAGCTAGGTCTAACAGTAAGCCAAGCAATAACCAATAATTAAAGTCTTTACCTGTCGTCATTGTTTAGTTATCATCAACATATCCTGAAACACAGGTTGAGCGGTTACATATATTAGTCAGGCTTTGTTTTACAATAATTTAGCAGCATTTTAATGCATCTGTATCAAACAGAAAGACAGTTTAAATAAGCTTCTTGTCTTTGTTAAATGAATCACACTGCAAAGTATAACATGTTTGACATCATATGGCCATGAAGAGGAAAAAGAAATTGAACCTTGTATACTAAAATATGTTTTTGTGGTATGCATACTTTGATCAATTAATGTTTGATCCAAATGATTATTTTTAATGCTCTTCAACCCAAAATGACAAAAGTAGCAGCTGTACGTGCATTATGTTCGTTCGAAGTGCTGCATTCAACATGTTTACTGCGATTTAATCATTTTCTTTATTGGTTGCGTCACACAGAAATACCTCAACCTTGAAGATGTACTTTATATTCACAACCTGAATATTGATCCCTTTACTGTAGGGTTACTTTTTTTATCCAGAAATTGTGGTCGTTATTTTAATGATCCACAGTCTGAGCACAATTGTGAGGTAATTGTGTCCTCATCAGGGCAATTGTTTTCCATCTGCGTAGATGTGGATCGTCTGCGATGCAGGGACAGGATACTTATGCAAATAGCTAATTGCAGCATTTTATCTCAGCTAGGAAGTTTCCTAACATTGAGTTATATTAAAATAAGCTAAAATGAGCTACAGTTTTAAAATAAAAATGTCTCTAAGATGTAGATTTCATTGGAGGATTTTTAAAGGCTGTGAATGCATATGAAAGGCACAGTAGCATGCTACTGGAAATATCAATCATACTAAATTACTTAAAAGTAAAAGCCATAAAGCCATATATTAGGTGCAATGCAGTCTTATTTAAAACAAAATGCTGTACTATATTATTGGTAGTACTTTATAGTAGTGTCTTATTTGTTAACGGGGTTAAAAATGCAAGCATTTTATGTATATATATTACAGCATATTAACCTTTGTTAATTTTAGTTAATGCAGTGCATAAACTAATATTAAAAGACGCAATATTTGGAAAAAAACAACAACAAAAAAAACATGTATAATGTTTTCATATTATTTTGTACATATCAACTCTTTGCTACAAGCATAACACCATTATAATACAGTCTATAGGCTTAAATTACTTTGGGGGGAAATCATCCAAGAAATGAGCTTACGTATAGTTGACTGTGTGTTAAGCTGAAATAGAAGAAAGCCAAATAAAAAACTAAAAGCTGCTACTTAGACTGAGTTCAAAGTGCTGTAGATATTGCTTAAATAACACCAAAACTTTACACTAAGTAAATAATATTATAATAACCATATATTAAATAATAATTGATATCTAAGCAATGCTCGGAGGTATATTTAAACTGTCTTTCTGCTAGAAAAAAATATATTATGTAAAATTATATATATAATGTTCTACCCTGTATGTACTTGAATGATGGGTGTTATGCATGTTCTATTATCTTTAAATAATAATGATTCTGCACATATTACAGCTACATGTATGAACATTATGTATCCCTGGCATTTAAGAGTACTGTCATTGCACACGTGTGCCTAAACAAATGATTTTAGGCAGAAAATGGATAATTGTGCTTTGGCGAACTACACAGACGGATAAATGAACAAGCATAATTTGGTGCTGAAATAAGTTTCTTACACATTTCAGAGTAACATTATGAACTTTTTATGCATGAGCGCATTCAGCTCAGCTCAGCTATCATTACATGCACACAGCGACTAACGCCAACACGCTCTTAAAAGAACAGTACTCTTCAATTTATTTATTTTAATGAAACAACTGAGCAGTTGAATCTAAAAATCTAGCAATATGAAGCTAGAGGCCAAATCCAGGATCTACAGTGTCAAATCCTTATCTTTATAATCTTCAGCACTGTAGCTGAACACCTATTGCAAACACAGATGAATATGTTTCTGTGTTATAATTGAACCTGTTGGGGCCCATTTGGCCTTAAGGCCCATTGAACTTGGATATGCAGAGGTGCTTTCCCACTGGCTCAATCTGCCCTGAAATTAAATGACCTTGCACAGAAATTGTCAGGAGGCATTAAAAATGTAATTGTCATTAAAAGGTAGCCTGAAGGAATATGCTGAATACATTAACTAATCCTAAAAACTAAAAAAAAATAAAATAACAACCTTTAAGCCTCCTTTAGATGTGCATCGCCTAACAGGCAGAAATAATAAAGTTTGCATGATCTTTAGAATTTATATATATATGTATATATTTATACTTATTAATATTCACTATGTGTGTGTATATATATATATATATATATATATTTATTTAAGAATATGTTTGTTTTCTGGTCAAGGATTAAGGCGGCTAAAAAATTTTATGCAACAAATTATTATTATAATCACTTTAAAGGAACACCCTCATGTTGTTCTAAACCTTTCTGAATGCAAACAGCTGGTCGCAATTGACTTCCACAGTATTTCTTTTTTGACCCATACTATATGAAAGTCAGCAGCTATATTCTTCAAATAAGAGAGAAACGTAATCTAACTCAACTTAAAACTGAGTAAAGGATGAAAATTGTTCTTTTTATACAAACTATCCCTTTAAGGATTCAATACACAGTAAATGATGTTTCAAAGTTGTAAATAAATATAATTGAGTATGTTTAAGTTTCATTATATCAAATCTTAATGTGCAATTCAATGTTTCTTGCTCTTTCTTCATAACTGTGAAATTTACTAGCAATTTCCAACTGAACATTTTTTCTACAACCATTTTTTTCAGTCTATAAAAAAAGACAACTCTCTAACCAAGGCAACAAAATATGATATTGCTGTTTTCATCAGTATAGCTGTACGGTGGTTATGCACGGTTATGTCGAGAGACTATTTCAAGAAGACCTACATTGATCTTTTTAGTCATACAAATCCTGACGGCTGATGTAAGGCAGACTTATATTATTATTGATTATATTTACAATTTATCCAAGAGCAAAACTCTTTACCTTAAAGGACACATGAGAAAAACTATTGATGTTCATATACGTAACTGAACTTGAGCTTAATCAACTGACTTTGTCTTTCTCATCCCCTTATCCTCATTCTTTGGCAAGTTTCTATGATCCTTGCAGGCAACATCACACACACACATTACAATTTGATCTTGTTTATATCCATCACTAAACGCTATACACGTTCTGCATTGCAAATGATATCAAAGATGGACTGTTACTTTGGAATCCTAAAGTGTCTTTTATATCAGGGATAAAACTGCTTGCCAAGTACTGACTTTTGTAGATGCACTAATAGAGTGCATCTTCCTATAACTGTGAATAATATGTCACATATACTGAATGCGCTGACAGTATTATAATAGCTACATCAAACATGTCTTGTCCTTATCTTGATTGGTTCAAGATCTTTTTTACTGCTGGTAGGTGAGATGACATGAAGTGTGACTTCAGAAGTGTGACTTTAGGTGCTTCAGTGGAGACAGAGTGAACGACGTCACAGGGTGAATTGAGACTGTGAAGATTTCACCTGATTGTTAAAAAAAGCCTTAAAAATTGTGAAAAAGCAATGGGTGGGAAATGTGTAAAATTGCTTTGTTAATGACTTATCACCTTAACAGAACGCACTGTTGCACAGATACACTGTGTTTTCTCATGGGTTGCATCCTGCCTCTTTAGACTGCATGAATAATTCAGTTTAAAGTATAATATTGTCTAGTGCAAAAAGCCCCAAATGATTTTGTTACAGGATATTTATGCAGGATTAGACCCAGAAAACAAAACAAATTGACACAGCTATTTTATGTATTTTTCTTAATATTTTTTTTTTTTTAATAATTGTGATTTAGATTTATTTTAGTGTATTTAATGCTGCATTCAAGTGCATATGGAAATACTAAAAGTTAAAAGTTTTGGGTTGCCAAAATCTAATTCTCATCAAGGCTGCATTTATTTAATCCAAAATAAATAAATAAATAATAAATAAATAAATATACATATATATATATATATATATATATATATATATAAAATATTTTAAAAAAATTCTATTTTAATTTTGCATGAAAAAAAAAATTCACGTAGAAATCATTCTAATATGCTGATTTGCCAATATGCTAATAAAAAGTTCAAAAGAACGACATTTGTAGTCATGTTTGATCAGTTTAATGCTTTATTGCTTAATAATTGCACTGTAATTTAAATATATATTAAAAAAATGCTACTGCTAGTTACTTCCTGTTTTCAACATTCATAAGCCAGATGTGACTGAGAATACTAAGTTTCCTCCCAGTACTTCTCTGGTCAACCATATGCACAAAAGTTGAAATATATTTACTGTAACTCTTCCTGAAAGCTATGTTATTGTAGCACACCCATGCTAAAAATATAATGATAATTACTGCATAGAACATGTACAGAGAGATAAGTCCTTGCTCTACTAGAATTAGGGTCTATATAATAATTCAATGTCATGTAATTCACTTAGAAGTAATTGTAACACTTTATAGCAACATTTCTATCACATTACGCTACATTAAGACACTTAACAGACACTTTTACTTAATGCAATTTAAGTCTTAAAGGAGGATCACAAATCAATTAAAATGAACAAGGGGATCCTGTTTCCCCTTTAATGCATTCATGAAATGTTAGACATCCCTGAGCTACTGAGAAGTTATTGGTTGGCTTGCATTTGCTTTACACACAGAAAACGGCTTGTGTTAAATAACCCTAGTAGGATCTTTCAAAAGGGCACATGCTAATGTAGCCACTGACTCTAATACCTCATTTACAAAAGCACATAGTTCCACTGCAGCGAATTCAAAGTGTTGCTATAGAGAGCTGCTGAATATGTAGAAGAGGAAGTGAGAAGATGAGATTCGCACTGGGTTTGGTAGCAGTCTGGTACGGTCATGCAACAGGCGGTAAATATTTGCTGTAAACACTGTGTGCTAACTAGCCATGCTTAATTCGGTGAATTTTCATCTATGTAGCAACCTTAATTACACAAATTTAATTCTGTTGTCAAAACATTTATCTGGATGTCACCCTTAATTCAGAGCTATTTGTTATTAAGACCTACAACATGATTTACTGAGTATTGCTACATTGCAAAATGAATATAAAATGCTACATAATGAAAGCAGAGTGGATGTGCGTTGTTGTGAATGCCAAATGCAATGTAATAGAAACAGATCATTTGCGCCTTCCTAGTTTAACTTGATACTTTGAATTGGTTCAGCGTGATATTTTATTCTAGAAAAAGTGCATGTACAGATATATCTTGGGAAATGTCACATTAAATTCACATCATTATAAATTTTAATATTCTTTGTGCATATCTCTGCTTGGACTCTGCCTTTTTCTGGTGGATTTTTTACGTGTGCATCCACATGTTTTTTCGGCTTGCATGGAGCAATAGTTCCCACATCAAAGGGGTCAGGGTATGGTTGGTTTGCATGACCCTGTTAGCCCCTGATAGTAGATGTGACACCATCTGCCTGCAGATAAACAAGTTGCTTCACTGACAACAATTCAACATGATCTGTGTATTCTGGTGGAAAAAAGGTTTCCGTAAACAACATATGAAACACAAATATCTTAATATATTATAGTAGACGGTGATGCACCGAAACTGCAGCAACCAAAAACTACACTGAAACAGTGATATTTGCTTTTGGCTGAAATAGTTTTAAAGAGGCAAAACTGTTGAGTTAATATTTTTTTTGTTTATAATTGATAGTGAAATGGATTATTAAGTCTTTTAATTAACATTTTCTGTCTTTCAACTTCACTAAATATTATGTGTAGTGCATATGCTTATATTAGCTAACACTGTCAGCTTTCAAATTCTGTTAATTGTATCCAAAAAACAAATAATAGTTGTTGTTTTGACACTCCAAGCATGAATAAACAACAGAAGGTCTGTTGAAAGAAACAATACCGCTTACAGAAATGCCTCATGTCTTCAGCAGTCACTTAAATAGTGTCAGGAATTCAATAAATCAAGTTGTAAACAATGTCAAGTAATGTTGTATTTATCTTAGGAAACCCTTCAATATCCATAAATGCATTAGTCAAGCTCAAAAACCGAGCTCTATTTGTTAATATATTACTTATTCATGATATTTGACTTAATCTGTTTGAATGTTTGAATCAAACAAGTTGCTATTACAGCCACCATTTAAATATTTAAAGTTCAACAATAAATAGTACTATAGTAGATGTCTTACTATGTCTAATAATGGATTTATATTTCACTTTATATCCCCCCCCCTTTCTTACAGATTAAGGTAATGAAAATGATAATGCTTGAGGCTTAAGGTAAATTTGACTAAAAGGGAGTCTGGGGTATCAAGGCACAATTGATGATGTCTCAAAACTGTTGAAGTGTCTAACTACATTCACGTTGACAGTGAAGCACACTTTTAGTCTGTGATTTTTTTGTGCATATAAAACACATAAAAACCAGATGGCACATGCTAAAAACAAATAAAGAAAGAAAAAATATGTTATGTCTACTGAGGATTCTGTCTTCCAGATATAGTACCAGCAGATAGCGCCTCTTGTCTTTTTTCGCAGGTTTCTCCTAATGAATATGTCATTTGGGGCATGCAGAATGAAAGGCAACGTCGATGCAAATGAATTAAAGAGTGCTTGCAAAGTGATTTATCACCTTTGAAAACTTTAGAAAAGCCTTGCAAATAAATATCACGTTAAATTAAGAGCTCAAATTCATATCTAAATGTAACATATGTTGTTATATTCAAACTTAAAACATATAAAGCGCCCATCTGAAGGTCCAAAAATACCAAATGAAAACTTAAGTTGAAATATACAAAATTAAAAAAGTGCATGTGGCCGTTTGTGTTATTTTTACCCCTCGCCATAATGCTTACAGAAAACTTGATAGACTGAGCAAGCCAATTAGTACATTTCATTTTGGCTCTTGGTAAATCAGGGCCTTAATGAATAAAATAATTACGCAAACTAAAACTCAGCCTTTCGTATCTCTTTCAAGGCGACTACAGGTTCACTACTCTTCTAGAATGTGAGTTATTTCTGCTGAGGCAGCAGGCTTTCATTTACTGCTCTATTAAAAAGCTTGTTTATCAGCTTATTGATATTTAAATTAGCAAGAGATGGGTTTCAGTAAGGACTGCTGTACCGTTTTGACCCTTGATAACTAGAACAATTCACTACCTAGCCCATATTTGATGCCAAATGGTTAGATTCTAACATAACCAAAATAACCTTGTCACACAGTGAGTCAGACGATTAGCAGGTTATGTTGTTTTGGAAAGATTAAGGAGTAAATAACAGCATATGTGTTTATTTGGGGTAAATTAAGCCAAAAAGCAATCTAAAGCAACTGCATCCAATCTGCTGAGGCACGATTTTGCAACCCTCTTCAAATTCTGATCCATGTATGCGAGCAATTGATTGATGATGAATACAATTTTTAAAGATTAAAATAACAGGTTCATTGCAGTATAAAAATCAGTGTCCGTATCAATAAGCAAAGCTGCTCACCCTGAGTTTCCAGGTTCTCGCACAGCTCCGACTTGGCTTCTCCGTTGGGCCGCAGGCTGGCCTTGGGGTTGAACTTGTTGGACATGGTGGCGGCAGTGACCACAGCTTTCAGGCTGCGAGTGCTGCGTTTGGCCACATTCTGCTCCGGATGGAAGAGCACCACATAGACCTTTGGCATGTAGAGCATCCCCAGAGACACGGACGCGCTCAAACTCACCGAGATGGTCAGAGTGGTCGTTTGTATGTACATCTAGGAAATAAAAATCACAGCACGTCAAAAATTATAATTCAGTGAAAACAAAGCCACACTGGGTCGTAATTGGTCAATCACTGCTTTCTGTGGCCAAATATTTTTATATAATGAAACTGTATATTTTGCTGTTGCCCTGGGCAACCAATACCCAGCAGTGTGCAAGTTTTATATCACACCGCAGTCTATTTCTTCCCACATAATCAAATAATTTCCACTGAAATTGATATTTTAAGTCCATTTATTTACTTATTTGATAGGCACGGAATAATGTAAGGGATAATGCAGGTTATTATTACAAACTAAAGCCCTTCAGGATGGCACAATAGTCTTCATCTTTGCCTGGCGGGGGTGTATTATGCAATAATAAAGGCTTGTTGGATGACCTGGGACCTTCATCTCACGAGGGCTTGTTGACACAATAAACCTCTGATCTAACTGACACAGTCAATATGTCAAACCTCAACTGAGAGTCATAACCTCGTGACTCAACATGCCCAAAGCACAAGCACCATCACCACATTTGAATATGCGCAATTCTTTACTACATAATATGCAAATGAGCAGAATGTCAGAATACACGGTATTCATGATATAAGAGGATGACGAGATTATGAAGTGTTTAAATCAAGGGTATTGCAGCAAATTAAAACTAAAACCAACAGGGTATCTTTTTTCTCTGAAATCTTATTTCGGCTAGGTCACAAAGGAAAGAAAATTTTTGGCTTTCATTTAAAGTACTAAACAAAAAAAATAAAAAACAATGAATTAATTCTCATAGTTATATATTATAATAGACTTTATAATATATAGTGGGCTCTAAAAAGAAAATGAATAAATAAAATGAGTTAAAAAAAAAGTAAAACATTATATAATCTAAAATTAAAACATATTGTGAAAATATTATTTAAAATAAGAATTACTGAAAGATAAATATATACATCATTCAAAATACAAAAATAGCATTACCTATAATATTAATAATATTAATACAATAAGTCATATAAATAATGAAATTCTGGGGAAAAAAAAATATTAAAATGATATAATATAAATAACTATAACAATTAAAAACATTTTCATTCTGAGGTTTTTGGACTCTATCCACTGTATATAACGAGCAGCTGTGAGAATGATTATCCGGCATGATGCCACAGAAAGAGAAACCAAATGACTGATAAAACTGTTGTGTCATTTGTCTTGGCTAGTTAGCGCAGTAACTGGGATTAGCTTGCAAGTGATTATTTCATCGCTGAACGCTTTGTCGCTTTGTGCCTGCATGGGACACGGTGTAAAGCATTATTACCTAAATAATGAGAGGGTAATCGTGATTATTTTTAACCAACCATGGGAGGGGCTGTGTTTGTGACATGTTTTCGGTGGCACACAAACAGACACACACTCCAGCACTAATGGCTCCAGCCACTCCATGGCACTGCTGTGAACCCCCTGCTGTTGCTTTAGAACGCTGCTGTGTGTTTTGGCTCTGGCGGACGTGACCTCGGCTCTGGCTCCTCTGTGTGCTGTGATTAAGTGTGACTCACTGCTGTGATCTCCATCCAGAGGGACTGACTGGAAAGCAGTTTCAGCACAAGTCGACAGGAAGGGTTAGGACCACATCAGCTGTGGCGGGGCTCTTCTTGAAGAAGAGACAGATGGCTAGCGCCCAACACTGGCCACTACAGGCAATCCTAAAGTCTGCCATTGAAATATTGTGCGGTATCTTTAAAAACAGGTTTCTTTTAAGTAGTCATGACACAAGTTAACACTAGCTGTTGTTTCCACCATTAAATAACCTTTAAAAGCCAACATGAATTATTAAAATAATATTTAAAATATTTATGTTGTATTGAATTAATTTTTTTAATGAGTTATGTTAGATTAGAAATAAGAACAATATTAATACATTTATTAATAATTTTTATAATAATTTTAGATCTTCCCGTCTTAGTTCCTGTTTGCCCTTATTTGGTCATTTCCTGTGTCGTGATGAGATTATGAGTTAATTTCTTTCCACCTGTGTTTTACCAGCTGTGTCTTGTCTAACTAAACTAAACTAACTAAAATTAAAAGTAAAACTAAAACTAAAAAAATACGTTTTTGTTAACTGAAATAAACCTGAGGGTAAATAAAAATATTAGTGCTGTCAAACAATTAATCACAATTAATTGCATACAAAATAAACGTTTGTTTTATAATGTATGTTTGTGTTCTGTGTATTATTATTATTAGACATACATATAGTACTGTATTTATTTGGAAAATATTTCCATATATTTACGTTTATTTATATTCATATAATTTATATTATTAATAAATATAGTTCATATATATAACATAGCATATTTTTCTGAAATATATGCATATTTTTTGTGTATTTATTTATACATAATAAATACTGTATAACAGAACACACATATGTTATGTAAACAAACATTTTACTGTGGATGCGATTATTTGCGTTTGTCAGTAGAAAAAATATGTTAATAATATTAGAAACTTAAAATGCAATAATAATAAGTTTAAATTTAATTTGAAGCACTAAAATGACTAAAACTGAAACTGAAATATAAAAATACGTATTAAAAATAATAGAAAGACTTTAAAAAACAAAAGCACTAAATGCAATCAATCAATAATTAAATAAATAAAATATGTCTTTATTTATTGGCAAATATATGCATTATAATATATAATATATTTTTTCAAAACTTAAAAAAATTATACTAAAATAACGCTGCAGGGATGTTTACATGATTTACATAATGTTATATTTTGACTCACAAAATGTCAGACTCCAGTTTACAACCACTGATAAACTGACTTTGTTAACATTTATACCTTGCCAAGACACTTTAAATAAGAAGTGCATTTGACCATTCATGCATAGAGTGTATTACCACGAGGCACGAGGGCCGATTACAGAGCATGATGGACGTAAGCATGGAAAGCAGCCACCTGTCAGTCAGACTAAACTTGTTGCATTAATTTGCACGTTTCGAAATCAAACAGAATTACATTTGACTTGAGCTACAGTAGCAGCAATCACCCAGAAAACCCTTGCAACCTTTCAGAACCCCATAACAATAGAAAAGCACAGCACTGTCTTGAAGAGATTAAGCACCACTCAAATTGTCTTCACTGAAATATAAAGCATAGTTGAGAAAAGACAGGAAATGATGGGATCAAGATATGTCGTTTGTCACCGCTCAATATGTCGGAGGTCTAACCACAAGGCTGTGGCTCAGACAAAAGCCATTGTAAAATACAGTCCTTGGCCACTTAGTCAGCAGAGTCACACTTCCAAATTTAACCAGAAAATCTATCGCAAAGGCCCAACAAATCACTTAAAAGGAAAGCGAACGGTCCATACATAGTGATTAAACCAGCCTGAAATGATTGGCTTTGGTCTATACGTCGAAATCTCAAACTAATCTTGCTGAACCAGAAGTTGCAATTACAGTCACAAATGAGGATTTAATGACGCACACGACACACGATTCATAGCGGTATCTCATCAATGCCTCCGCCTCGGGCTCTGTATGTGCAGACAGCACACCTGCATCTAATGAGGCTTGTGAGAAATACTGAGATGGGAACTAGACAGTGAATCAGGGTTAGTCCTCTGAGACAGTCTCTGTTGTCTCAACACATACAAAGTGTTCCACTTTTTTGCCCTCGAATTGAAACTGCAAGTTAAAAAAGGCTGCTGTTATTGCACTCCCACATATAAATGGATGACTTGATAAAACGTACACCGGAACGCCATCAACTTTAATAATCCAACAACTGATTCTGCCACTTCTTCACCTGCTGCTGCCAAATTATCTCTAGGGATAAAGAACAAAAAAAATGAATTGCCATTTTTTTAAAAGGAAGCAGGTCTTATGTCAACATCAGAGGCTTTTTAAGAAAGAAGTAGGTCTCATGTTAATAGTGGTGCTGTGGAAAACACAGTTCAAAGAGATGTGAATGTTTGTCATTCAAATGAACTATGTATTATCCACATTTAAAATCCTTTATTGTGTTGCACACCAAAAAATGTCACACTGCTGGATTACATGCTGCTTCGGATGAAATAAAATAAAAAACAGAAACAATAGGTTGTACTTTCACAGTCCAATCAAAGCGAGATTTGACGGAATTCTGTGTTCCACTTCAATGAAAGTTATAGCATGTATCAGTCATCCCGGAATATTGGAATTAATTCATTCTATATGTCATTTTGCTCACCCATTAATGAAAAGTTGCTAAATATTTACTCACCCGCTAGTCATCAGAACAGGTATGGAGATATGTAGCATTATAGCCTATCACGTGCTCACCAGAACGAGTGTCACAACGTCACAATGATCCACAAGTAATCCACACCACTCCAGTTTATCAGTTAACATCTTGTGAAGTAAAAAGCTGTATTGTTGTAATAAACAAATCCATCATTAACATTTCAAACCGTTGCTATCTTGCTTTCATCCAGTGAACAATGTTGTATTGCCTGAATCAGGAGAGAAATATGCACAGATCAAGCACATTTATGTTGGTAGATTTTCCTATGAGGAGACATCAGGGGATGAACATTTTCACTGGAGGAAGCATAAGTATGGTTTACGCACTGATATTTCAGTCAGAAGCAATGCTAAATTAATTAAAATGTCTTGATGGATTTGTTTACTACAATATAGATTTTCACTTAAGTCATTAATTGATGGCCTGGAGCGGTTTGGATAAATGTGATGTTTTTATCAGCTGTATGGACTCTCAAAACTGGCAGCACCCATGCAGATGATTAATTGATGAATGCTAATTGCTAAATTACTAAAATATGCAGAATTTCTCCAAATACAGTGGGTATACCAGGCTTTCACAGTATAGTCATGTATTAAATTACATCTGTTTGAAGCTGATTTTTTTTTTTATATTTCAGGAAGAAATGCACTCATTTGTCTCTCTTCACAAGGTACTCATTTAGGTGACAGCAAATGAATGACAGACTGAAGGAGTTCAATAACGGGAATGTCAAAGAAACTGACAAGTAACAGAGGTCAGGGCCCCCCCGCTGTCACATCGCTGACACACACCTGTATGTAAATAAGAGATGTTGACCTCTCTTAGAAAGAGACAGTGATTACTCTGTCAGCAACACAAAGGAGGAAAGCCCCTGCAAGTGAACCCTAACGAGATGATGGCACTGTAATGATAGCTTCCAGTTTTGAAGGGCGGAGATGCATACAAATACCAGCCCATGTAAGTCGAAATGCTTGACTTAAGATATTATCAAGCTTCCTCAAATTCAACATGAGAGAGGTTGCGATAACATCCAGCATCAGAAAGAAGGGTTTGTAACTTTTGTTTACAATGCTCCATTGCACTATATAAATTGGAATATCAACGTGTCAGGGGCATCAGATGCATGATGAAAACAAGGCATCTTCACATAATCTGGCAGATCCACATCACTGTAAAGTTTTGTGACATGTCTCTGACAAATAAATAAATTAAAAACAAAATATCTCCTGATAAGCTGTGCCAGCAACTTGCCATTAACCGTTCATTTACTTATTGTAATTAATTAATTAAATAAACCAATATCATAGGACCCCAAATGAACAGGTAGATATAATTGTGCATGTTTATAATATTTATAATAATGTTATTATTATATAATTACAAATAATCAGCAAAAATACATTGTATTAAATGTAATGTTGTTTTTAAAAATTAATTAATCATTTATTTTTACATTTTCTAAGGAAGGCTCAAATAGTATTTTCTTCTAAAACATACCCATAAAATTCCAATATATATATTTTTTTATAAGTTTAATTATTTCAATTAATGGCATGCATATTTAATTGAAAAAAATAAAATGAAAAATTAGTAATGACAGGATTTTCAGGATGCACTTTGCAATTTTTTGCCAGCACTTAATGGGAAAAGCTAGTTAATTGCATAGATTTTATAGCTTTTTTTATCCATCCACACTTTCATTTTTTAAGATGCAGAAAATGATTATTTTTTTAACAAAAGAGTTTTATTTTAGACTGACAGGTTTTTATCGATGTAATGAACATGCAGTCAAGTTTACCCAAGAACGCAATCAAAAATCCATCTGAATCCATCTAAAATCCAGGAAGGAAGCATGCTATAGCCTTTAGACACAGTGAGACCTACCTGCCAAACTAGCTAATTTAAGAATCTTTTGGTTAAACCACAATAAGATGACCCTCCGATTAATCATTTGACAGGCTGATCAAATTCAGCAGGGACCAGGCCAGCTGCCCACATTCAAATGTTCCAGAAAGCCTCCAAAGACATTCATTATTCACTTTGACATAAGATGACAAACAACTGATGGAGCCGGCATGCTGATGAGGCGTCTGGCAGAAATCGTGTGACAAGTGCACAGGCAGAGAGATAAGGTAAATCACAGGCCAGGAGGAAGTGAGGCATTTAATTGCTCTAAAAAGACATGTCATCTCTGACTCGCCAGGCTTTATTGTGCTTGCCAGCCTGGATGATTGTGAGGTGCTCTTGTTTTGATATGTTAATTCCCCTCTGAAAACACTGTTTGTTGTGCACACAGTGGTGGGTTTTTTCATACGATGCATGCTTTATTTTATGCGCAAAACTAATTGCTAAAACTGTTTCTTCAGTCCTGTGATGTACAGAGCAGAATTAACGTCAAGCTCTGATTACACCATGAGAGGACTGTTAGAAGTTGAGAGTATAATACTGTCAAAAATTACCAGCATTTTACAAGACGGATCATTTTACTTCGAAATCAAAGCATACTCTAATTTTCCTTGGTAATTACATGACTTTATAAAAAGCAACTCGCTTTACATATAAACAGTACTGCACTGTTGTTGTTCTACAGTTCTAAAGCAAATAGTGATAAAATGTAATATATTCATACTGTAATAGTCTCTAGATCATACCTATAGGAGAGTATTTTCTAATTTGCTCAAGACTAAAATGTAAACCATAGCATCACAATTAGAAATTTTAATAGCTCACTTAATTGATACCCCTTGACATAAAAGTTTTCAGTTTTTAGAAAGCCATTCATTCAAGTGCTGAAAGGAACCGGACACATTTTTAATTTCATGACTTCATTCCTTCATGCTTTTTTACTCATCATATCCCTGTAACTATCCAATCGTGAAAAGCCTAAATGCATTCCAAGAAAAATATGAGACAGATTGCAGTCCGATCACTCAAACGATCACCACTAATTGCTAAATCGGTCAAAGACTGCTCACAGAAAATTGCACTGAAAAATTACTGCAAACATGTCTGTGAAAGTACTTCAGCTAGTTGCCAGGAATATGGAATATACACACTAAAACCCTATATGCTGTAGATTAATGAAACAGATGCCCAAGAAACGGTGGGGGAAAAAAAGAAGAGAGGAAAGAGCATGTGATACAGGGTTACAGTTACCGTTGTTATGATGTTCTCTGAAAATATAGTTATTTGTTTCTTTGGGATTGGTGTAGGCAAAGCATAGTTTAAGGCAACATACAATTACCTAAGTCAGTTCATGCAATCTTATATTTGAATGAGTCATTCAAACGGTGGTTAAAAAGGCACAGTGGGAAAAGAGTTTAAAGTAGTAATGGCTCCCTACCAACAAGTATAACAATACTCAAATTGCTAAAATTGCTTGTTCAAGGCTTTGCTAAGGGATACACTAATTAAATAAAACTCAAATTGAAAAACGAGAAAGCCCTTATCTTAAGCTTCAGAAACAGAAGGTCCCAGGTTTTCTAATTGAAATGAGTAATGTAGCCAATGCCAGTGTAGTTGCATATATAATTCGGCCTCAAAATGAAGAGCTTTTTTGTTCCGTATTTTAAGTCAGTCAGTGCTTGTCAATTGATTACATCATCTACAAAAAGCTGACGCTCAATCTCCTTGCTATTTTCAAAGTCTCTTTTATCTTTGAGAGTGCAGTGCTAGATGGGCAAAAGAGAGTGCCTTTGTTTTTCCCAGCCGCACATGTCCTTTTCAATATTCGAAGGAAACCATGTGAGTTCTGCGCTGTAGCGTGCCAAACCTCATGATTCTCGATTTCTCTTTGAAATAAACTGTCTGTTTTACCGCTCTGCTTGACGTGAGGCCCAAATGAACATAGTCGATTTGTTCCCACTGGTCTGTTTTTTGCTGAAAATGGACCGCACTGAATAGCATGTTTGGTCGGAAGCTGGGGCGGTAAATGCTGTCATTACTTTAAAACGTTTGATCGTCAAGGTCTTGAGGAATTGCGCTCACTCATCTGCTCTTACCTTTTCAGTCGATTGCGACGTCCCAAAGAAAATGGGGATGAAAGCGAGCCAGATGATGCAGGTGGTGTACATGGTGAAGCCGATGGGCTTGGCCTCGTTGAAGGTCTCCGGCACCCCTCGCGTCTTAATGGCGTAAACCGTGCACGTAACCATCAGCAACATGCTGTATCCCAGGAGGCAGATGAGCGACAAGTCAGAAATGTCACACTTTAGGACCCCGCGTGACATCTCGGGATCTGCTGTGCGCTGGTCCTCGTAGTCAATGAGAGCTTGGGAAGGGTCCATTGCGAACCAAATGCACACCCCTAGGAGCTGAACGGAAATCAAGCTGAAGGTGATTACCAACTGCGACGCGGGACTGATAAAGCGTGGCGCGCTCACTGTCATTTTCCCCTGCTCGAAAATCCGATAAATCCGATTGGTTTTGGTGAGCAGCGCCGCATAGCTTATGCTCATTCCCAGCCCTAAGAAAATTCGCCTGAGCGAACAGATCCCCATGTCTGGAGTTGAGATCATCAGGAAGGTGGTGGCGTAACACAAAAAGATTCCCGTAAGCAGGACGTAGCTGAGTTCGCGCCCGGAAGCCTTAACGATCGGTGTGTCATTGTAGCGAATGAAGGTGACCACAACAAAAAGAGTGGCTATGATGCCGAGAATAGCAATGAGGACCGGTATGACTGCCCAGGGCGAGCTCCACTCCAGCTTTACAATCGGAATGGGCTGGCAGCCTGTGTGATTCTTGTTAGGTCTTAAATCAAAGCGGCACATCTTGCAGGTGTAAAGGTCATGCTGATACTGGTAACCATCGCAGCGCTCACAGTGCCAGCAGCAGGAAATGCCCTTAACGATCTTCTTGCGCCACCCGGGTTTGCAGGGCTGACTGCAGATGGAAGTCGGCACCTGCTTCCCTCCACCTGGCCACTGCATCGCCCGCATCTGAATCACAAAAAACAAACAGTATTTATCATTTATCTCTGCAAAGGAAGAAACAATGTTTAACATCTCAAATGAGTGTTTTCATTTCCTCATCCGTTGACTCATTAAATGAATTCTCGCGGATCTCAAAGGAGCAATTTTAAGCAGTTTTTCTTAAGGCTATGTTTCAGTCCTTTCTCATAAGCGATGTATGCGTCAAGTTCACCAAAAAAGTAAAAACTCAGTGTTTGCTCACTCTCACATCACTCCGAACCCATATGCTACTTGTTTTTCTGTGGAATACATTTTTTGGGGGAATTATTGTGCAGCTCGTTAAAAATTTACAAAAAAGTGATTAGAAGCTGTAAAGCTCCAAAAAAACCTAAAACAAAGAAATGGGGCCATTTGACTTGCATGCTATAATATAAAGCAATTTTCTTAAGGTAAAGTCATACCAATAAAACTAAAACTAACTAACTGTTTTTTACCTGTTTACAATGTGGCATGCATTTTTTTCAAATTCTGGACACTACTTTCACATTATAGTGACATTAATTTTGGTCTGTCACACAAAGCAATTCAGAAGTCTAATCTTTTTACACATTTCAACTGTCAAGAAGACAATTCACACATTCTCCCAGAACATTTGTTTGCCCTTTTTGGAGTTAAAAAGCTATTATCACTGTTGTCGTATGGCAATAACTGATAAAGATTATTTTAAAAAAGACAACATTTGTCTTATATATATACGTACATTCAGATAAAGTTGGTCAGTCCAGTGACCAATGGTCTTGTATTCAGCTGTTTTGTTCTTTATCTGGTACTGGTAGATATCGTAACGGCCTGGGGCATCTCCATTCTCATTAAACTGCACCGGACTGCCGGCAATACCTGAAGATGTGAGCAGAGAAATTTGATTAAAGCATGCAAAAAGTGTTACACCATATACTGTAGCTTCACAGTAATGAGCAACCGCTCATGTACAGACATATCCAGGTCAGCGTCCAAAATCTGTAAGATTGATGGTGAACTGGAAACTAAATGTGCTAGCATTCAATTTAATAGAACTTTTGTGAAGTATATTGCTTTAGCGGTTAATTAATGCTATATCTACGCTATAGTAAATAACAATGCACATTTCAAAACCACTTATTTGTAATATAACAATAAGCATTGTACTTAAAGAAAGACAAAAAGAGCCTCATTTCAACCAAAATGGAAAAAGAAAATGCATTACCACTGCTTAGTATAAAATGCATGGGCATATTTATTTAGCTCTGTATAAACAAGTTGAAATTCCCTTTGCTGATATCTAAGCTCAAGTACATTGAGTGCGATTTCTATTTCGTGAGAGCAATAGCTTTTGGAAGGAGGCAGGCGAGGTGGACAGGATAACAATGGTGCTGCATCCCATGATGCATTTTAGATTAGGTGCCTTATTCTGTGAAAACCCTGCTGTCTTGGGCTTTAAAGTTTTGGTTAAGCTATCTGTATTCCAAGCACCTGACCGTGTCCAACTTAAATCCCTGTGCCCCAAACAATAGCACAAGAAATTGTGCTTTCACTACTAGTGTTTGGGTTATAACTATTTTGAGGCACAATCCACATGAAATTCTTACTAAAATCTAAGGCTGATTATCAGCAATGGTGGATTTCTGTTGATGAATATCCATTATTCTTTGCGCAGGCTTGGAAGCTGCAAGAGGCTTATTTCAAACTCTGATGAGTCAACCGCTCTGGATTAGGGAATTAAGATTTTTTACAGCCATGCTTGGTGGCGGTGCAGCTCACCATATAATGCAGACAGATGTAAAGGATTATGAGAATTTCATAAGGACAAAATATTCATCAAAACAAGAGGGTGCATATGAAATGATTGAGATTCCCAAAGTAAGCACTCAGTTACTGACTCACTCAGGCATATGACCTTACCATATGAATTTATTATCTGCGGCGCTCAAAATTGAGCCTAAATGCTAAATGTCAGCGCACAACTTGTGCCACACATTTGTGCTATGGACATGAGTGATGACTCAAATTTTGCAGGTTATTAAGAAGCTGTGTGCTATCAAGTTTCTAAGCATAAAATGAAAGATTTTTTGTAAAAAAACCAAGGCCTTAGTAACCCTCGTAACCACCCAAGCGGCAGTATGCTTTAACCTACCCACAAGATTTTAGCAACCACACTGCAAACTCTGCTGGGGTGGTAAGATTTTAAAAATCTAGTTTCTAAACATGATATAGACAGAGCAAAACTCACAGAAACCAGTCTTATGACTTCTTTGTTTATTATTCACTTTAGGCTTCTGACTACCTGGAAGATGCAACTAAACAGTGAACTGTCCTCAGACATATATCCTTATTAGAGCTGTGAGTGTACTCCACAGCATCAAAGGTTTGAGAGTTTTCTTCTGAGGTTCATTTGATGAGACATTATGCAGCACTTCAAACAATGGGATCAGGGAGAAACAAAGGTAGACTTCCACCTCCAGAGACAAGAGTTTACCACTCAGCCAAGAGATTGTTCTCCAACCATAGTATTCAGTGGAGAAGACACACGGTCACTGCCAGTATCACAATGAGTCTTTGTCCTGAAGATTACCTAAAATCATACCGGTAGCATCATGGAACCATAGCATGATAAACAGAAGGATAGATAGAATGATAGAAAAATAGACAGACAGACAGCTAGATAGCTAGATAGACAGTAAAATAAAGAGGAGGATAGACGAAATGCCAGACAGACAGACTGATAGAGTACAAAGATGAAACCTCTCTGGACGAGAGTGATGGCTACACAGACAGAAATGTGATGGGCCGCTTTATTCAATCTCAGACTATTCAAGTCTTTAACTAGCATCACTCAAAGTCACATGGAATGGGGAACGGGGTTATGTGTGGAAAATAGCACTGAAAACTAGAGTTCCTAGACAGTTCTGAAACAGTTTTGGCTGCATACAGCAGGTCTCAAATCTCACAAAACAGTCTCTCTCATCAGGCCCATGGTATGTAATAGTAAACTGCTGCCAGACACTGAATCTCAGCTCATCTGCTGCGAACGTCTGCCATGGCCACTTCTGAACTGGCAGGAGAAGTGTTGCAAACTGACTGCTTTCGGAACACAATTATAATTATCAACATATCTATTCATTAACAGGAATAAGATGACACTGAGTAATATAAAAGCTGTTGTTTTGCTGTAAACAGGGTTATTGGTGGAACCTTTTATAAAAGCTGGACCCATACTCTTACAAAATAAATGTTTTGGGTTTTGTTTTTTTTTGTACAGAAAGCCCAAATGGGTCATCATGATCATCATAGTTTTGGTTTATAAGTGAGTGTGGATTCTCCTTTTTTTTTTTTCTTCATTTTAAGTATATATATAAAACGTATACTTTCAATACTGTTAGTAATACATATTTCTTGAGCAGAAAATAAGCATATTAGAAAAGATTCCTGAAGGATCATGTGACACTGAAGTCATTCATTTTTTATGAACTAATAAATGTAGCCAGATTTCAGAATGCTTAAAATGTAAGCTTAATTATGCTAATCATATATGCATTAACAATCCTAATGTATATTTTAATGTACTGTCAGCTCCAATATACAGTAATTTGCTCGCTGTGGGAAACAATGTACTGTGTTGCTATAATAAGCAATTATAAAGAACCACATCAAAGTTTATGAGCTTTTATAACCTTGAAGAATTTAATCCCTGAACTACCACTTACACTGTCTATTACTTACATAAACATATATAAAAATAAAGTGTGCATAATGGTTCAAAAAGTTAATCAAACATTTGCTTTACATATATATATTATAGAAAAGTTTATTTACAAACCTTGATAACATTTTAATCTTTTTTTAAATGGGTTTCTTTTTATTTTACATTCTCATGAATCTAAATCCAATTGCAGCTGTGTTATTTTGATGTTTTTGCAAATATATATATATATGTGTGTGTGTGTGTGTGTGTGTGTGGTTTTAGATAATAGCATAAATCCTTATCATTTTTGGTGCAACTACTGTACATTAAAGTCACTTGACATTATCATTAAAGACCAACAATAATAATTTTATTTTTGATTACATAATAATGGCAATATATACATGTGAAAGATGAACTAGTATGAGAGGAACTGGTCCGTGATGTCCGTAATAAGTGTCCAACCTGTGTGAATCATCTTTGGGCAATCTTTCAGGAAGCTTGGAGTAAATATATCAAATCAATGTTTGAATAAACTGACGGCTCAGATGCCCAGATTATGCAGAGCTGTAATAGCTGCTAATGGTGGATATTGTGATGAATCAAAAATGTAAGTATTTTATCAATTACTGGATGGAGTATAATTCATTAAAATCAGTTCTTAACTATTTCCCGAAGGACTCCTTAATCAAGTGTTTATGTTCTGAACTAGCATTCAACTCCCGTAGTAATTGTCAGGCACTTCATTAATTCAATTAGATCTGTACGTTTTCCCCCAGAAAAAAAAACAAAAAACGTCATGGCCTGTTCCACATCAGACACTATTGACACAGTAAAGCTCAGTAGAGATTCATTCAATCAAACGCACTAATGATTGAAGGGCACATGGTCAGAAAACCATGTGACAGATCGATTTGCATAACAGTTGACCCAGTTGGGGGAGAAAAAAAAAACAGTTTACGACCCTGAAAGTCTTCTTCTATTAGCCAGTTACACTTCAGAACTGTAGGCCACATCATCACGGTCCTCAGAGTAAATGTGAGTACTCAGTAAATTAATTAGTCATACTGCCATTGATAGCCCAGGAAGAACATGTCCAAAGGGTGTTGTGAGCCCACTGCAAACTGCTTTAATTAACACATACATGGCTCAGGAGGAACCTTGGCTTGGGTACGCTTAGCACATATCAAAATACTTTTCTGGGGAACAGTCTGTTGTTCCTCAGGGCTTCTGTTGTTTCTCACAACTCTAATCCATTCCAGCAGCTAATCTTCATAAAAACCATTTGTTGACAATTTACGGCCAGGGTGGGGCTTTGGTAAAAGGATTTTGAACTTTCAAAAAATATGCATCCTGTGAGAGAGCCGTTTTAAAATTGTTATGTTGCAATAAAGAAACTTAAATTCACAGTCAGAGGGCTAATTATGCAGAAATCCCTTTTCTTAAGCACCCATAAACAGATGCTTGCTCTATGGTGCTGTAGCAGGTCTGTCAAAGGACAAACAGAAGAGCGCTTATGCAGAAGGTGAACCGCTTACCTGCTATCTTGACATTGCGAATGTATTTTAGCAGGAGGGTTCCGTCAACTGGGTCCATTTTGGAACAGAGTCCCACCTTGCCAGGGCAGAGGTCTTTGTGCATGTTGTGGAGGGCGTGCGCCATCGCATACACCGCATCAATCACGAACATCACCTTTCCTTCTTGCTCGTAGGATGAGTCTTTTCCGATCCTCTCTTGATCTGACAGACGAAAGAAAAAGTTTGCATCAACATTGACTGAACTGTCATTAGATTTTGACTGAATTGTCGCACTCACACCGGGAGAGCACTGGAAGAGACTGATGTTGCGCATCTTGACATGTTCTGCATCGAATGCTTCAAATTTCCTTGCCTTATTCTTCACTAATAAGGAACCAATCAGATGTGAGCTCGGAGCACTTTGGGGGACTTTTAAGTGTAATAAAATAATAAATTTAGTTGAAATTTTCTTTACTTTGGGCTTTTTTTAAAATAAAATAAAATAAAATTCTTTAGGATATACAATAAATAAAATAGGTAACACTTTATTTCCATAGTCCACTTTAGATATTCTACTTAAAGTAAGTAACTTTGCAACTACATGTTAACAAGCAGTCACTAGAGTAGACTTTTCTGCACTTTATTTTGATGGATCAGAAACTTTGCAAGTATTTGTCGATTTATTCTACTAACCCTAAACCTACCCTAACAGTCTACACTGAGAGTTAGTAGACATGTAGTTATAAATTAGTTAGTTGAGATGTAGTTACAAAGTTACTTAGTAGAATGTCTAAAGTGGACTTTGGAAATAAAGTGTAAGCATAAAATACAAAAAAATTTGAATATTTTATTTCAGACTTACAAAGAAAGAGGCTGTAGTTTCTGTGCAACACATTAAAATAGATTAATCTGGGCATTCATCGGCCTCATCAGGTTTGTACAGTGTAGAAATACCTACTGATTATAATTACAGCAGCCTACTTTGGTTGTGTTGCAGCATAAATGTTACTTTGAAAGCATTTTTCATTTTAAACAAGTGGAACACCAAACTAGTTACATTTCCCAGGTGTTTCGTTTACCAAAATTACACTAGTAGTAGTTGTAATCTGATGCAATCAAACCATTTAGAATGCTTCTGCTCTAATGTGCATTTTACTTCGGAGTCAAACATGAATGTGCTTTATTTTATAAAATATTTGGAATTTAATTGGAATAAAAGTAAGCAAAATAGAGGATCATACTTATCATTTACATATTACAAGAACAATTTAAAACATAATAATTTTTAGAGCATGTTGCTTCTTTAATACTCACTGTGCACAGCGGTGTTACAGGGTGATGCACTTTAAACACTAATCAATTGCATTTTATACACCAAGCTTGCCAGAAACAAAACCGGAATGCACTAAGGAAATGCTGTCTTTCAGTCACATGAAAGTAGATTTAAATGACGTTCCTGCTGTTCCTACACAAATAGTCTTGTTCCACAAAAAAGCTCCTTCCTGAATAATGACTAAACTTGGCATTAAAAGAGGATGTAATTCCATCAAAAAGTGCATATGCTCATCAAGGTAGCAGTTAAATGTTGAATAGTCCTGTCAAATAGATAATGGACACATACGGAATTGTATTAAAACTTCTAATCTGAAGTTTGTAAGAGCTGTAAAACCATGTTGAGGTTTAAGTATGATCTGAAAATGATATATTATAAATCTCATTAAGTGTTAGAATGTATTAGAACTATTGAAAGTTTAAAGCAGCATTATCCTGGCATTTTTGTCTTTGTCCTAATTTCAGAATTAAGTTTAAAATAATGCTGTGGCAACTTTGATATAACAGTTTATATTCAGGTACAGCTCTGGTCATGAAAAGTATGTTATGAGAGGTGCTGAAAGGTGGCATTTATTGAATATTTATTCTTACGTAATAACAAAAATGTATTAAATAAATGAATGAATAAATAAAATAATCTATAAAAAAATGTAAACATAATTTTGTTAATAAAAATTTATAAATATTTTTAAATAGTTTTGTTAATAAATATTTACTGGAAAAAGGAAATATACATAAATTAAATTAGTGCTGTCAAATGATTAATCATGATTGATCACATCCAAAATAAAAGTGTTTGTTTACATATGTGTGTGGATGGTGTATAGTTATTATATATATATATACAGTATCTCACAAAAGTGAGTACACCCCTCACATTTTTGTGAATATTTTATTATATCTTTTCA
>JAUCMT010000114.1:18434267-18461199 GCA_032357475.1 Enteromius thamalakanensis
ACACAGTGGAAAACCAACAGAGCCGAGTCGAGGCGAGTCGAGGTGAGCCGAGGCGAGCCGAGACGAGCTGGTACTATGTAGTGGAAAAGCAGATGAAAACCTAAACTAAAGGATGTTGTTACCGACAGAAATAAATTAAATGTACAGCACTAAAGTTACAAAGGGCAATAATTAATGCAAAAATTAACTAAACTAACATTTAAAAAATAAAGTAAATAGTATTTAAACGCGCACACATAACAACAAAATTAAACAAAAATATAAAAATTTAAAAAACCAAAAAATTACTTGTTGAAATATTAAATATTAGTATAAAACACTACAAATAAAATGAACACTCCAACTTATATGAACCTAAAATGCAAAATTGCGATAGGCCTACTTTGAAAATATCTGCATTGTATATATGTTTAATATATACACACACACTTTTATAACAATATTTTAGGGCACATAATATTTTAGAATTTACTTAAGAGCGGAGAACATATCTTTAAATGAGTTTATCACAAATACATTGCTCAATAATATTTTCTTATTTTAAACATAAACCTTACTATGTTTTGTTAGATTTATATATATATATAACAACTATTTGCCAATGGGATATGAAAAATAAACTTAATATATATTCTCTCTTTTTTTCTTTTTCTTTTGATGTAGATAACTGCGGTAATAATATCGTCAAATTACCTTTACATTTTTATAGATATATTTTTTTATATGAATTAGTATCAAAATCACCATCAAAAGACAAAAATACAATGTTTTGTGTAGTTCATGTTGCACAGTTCCTAACTGCACGTTGTTCTACAGCTGAAAATGTTTTCATAATCTTGTTATGTGTTTTTAATGGTGCTTCCACTCGTCTTTCAGGACTGTTTGGTGATCTCTAACCTCTCGGTCTGACAGGTCTCCCTGCAGTATGCTGACTTTCTCCTTTAACTCCCTCAGCTCTTTTTTGCTGCTGTCCAGCTCCTCTGCCTTCTCTCGCTCCTCGCGGTCACGTTGCTCCTTCAGGCGCTCAATAATACGTTCCTGTTTACAAGGGGACACATTAACACAGTGCCAAAAAGAAAGCATATACAAGGAGCATGAAATGTTTATAACTAGGCACAGATGTTTCGACTCCAGTCTACGACCATGCTGATGCCATTTGGAAGAGCACCAGTGATTTGTTCTGTAGTCTGGTGGTATATTACAGCGTCCTCTAGAGGTGATCCTCACCTTCTCAGCCAGTGAGTCCTCCAGCGTAGTGAGGGCCGTGTCTGTGTTAGACGTGTCTGTCTGTAGGGACTTCACCCTCTCTCTAAGGCTGCTCATCTGCTTCTCTTTATCCCTCAGCTGCTCCTGCAGGTTTTCAATCTGAGACACAGGAGTTGATGTAACATTGATGTCAATTGACGTTTTTATAAACATCCACACTTCTAACGTATTGAATCATCTTAAATATTTTCAGTTTTTAATAATATTTCCTGCATTTGAAGGAAGTTCACCATTGGCAGTTCACCATTAAGCATGATACATGTTTTTAAACCTGGAATTTTGGTCATACTGTACTTTATTTTAACATACAATTCTAACTAATAACAAACCATTAACTATGACTTTTGCCTCAATAAACTCTTTATTTTCTGCTTATTAATAGTTCAATGATAGGCATGCTAATGAAAGCAGTTAATACTGAGAATTGGTCCCTATACTAAAGTGTTACTTTAATTTTAAACTAGTAATTTAGTACACTATTTTTTGCATGTTCTCATATTAATGGCAATTATATGTTTCTGCTAAAATACCAATAGTCAATTTAAAATAAACACAAAATTAATTTAATATGGTTTTACAGTAACAATAACTAGTTACTGTGATATTTTTATCGAAATTATTGTTAAATCTATGTATTGGTAAACTCTTATTATAGTATTTTTAGTAATTTATTCCTTCTTCGTTTTATTAATATTATTATTATTATATCATTATTAGCTGTAATTGTAGTAGTAGTAGCATTAATAATTTTTTTATAAGTATTGCATATAGTGTTTTTTATTTTACCTTATTTTCTCTATTTTATTACGTTAATGAATGTATTTTATTAATTTATTTTATTGTTATTTTTTATTTTATATTTAATGTTTTTTAAATAATTTCTTTATTATAAGCTTCACTTCATTAATTTCTCATTTTACTCATTTCTGACATGTCTCCAACATTTTGTCCAAAATATGTATTTTGTGATATCCAGTCCTCACTTTCTTCTGAAGTACATTGACTTTACGCTCCTTGACCTCCAGCATGTCCTTCAGATCATGGATTTCTCCGTTGAGTGTGCTCTTTTCTTCAGACATTTCCTGGATTTGCTTACTCTTTTTGTTTAACGTGCTCTCCTTCTCCTCCAGACGCAACCTCAGAGCATCCACCTGCAAAAAGAGTTGTACGCCATGCTCAGAGAATCAGCTGGTGTGATGGGAGAAGACCAATCATTGGCTACAGACCTCTGTCTGTAGAATAGCAGCACGTTGTTCTTTGGCAGTCAAAGACTCTTTAAGCACTTCAATATGCTGTTTGCTGTCAGAGAACTGGTTAGTCAGGGTCTCCAGCTTGGTCTGCAAGCCAAGGAGCTGGGTGTCTTTCCTGGAAAGGTCTTGCTTAACTTGGTCCATCTGCATAAAAGAATTATTCATGGTTTGTTAGTCATATGCGAGACTAATCTGGGTGTGTTCTTCTAAAGCAGGCTGAGCTGTACCTTGTTCTTCATGAACTTGGTGTGGTTGCGGTAAACCTCCATCTGCTTGGCCTCCTCCTGCCGTTCCTCACAGCTAAGCATGCTACTGGAGCGAAGCATCATGACCTGGTCCTCCAGCTCTCGGAGGCCCCGCTCTAGAGAACCGATCTGAGAATCCTGAGAGACGCATCAAAAATATGATGTCAAGACATCACTGTGTTTATTAACTAATACCAGTAAGCTAAATTTGAACATGCAACTTAATGCTACTTTTCTGTTTTTGGTTGCAACTCAATGCTACTTTTCTGTTTTTGGTTACCATTTACTTAAATTGTATGAAACAGAAACATCCTTCCTTAAAGGGACAGTTCACCCAAAACAAAGCCATTGAGTTCAACAGTATAAAAATATATTATAGCCTAGAACTAGCTACTGGAGAATATTTTGTTAATAAAATTCATCAAAATATCTTCTTTTGTGTTCAACAGAAGAAACAAATTCCTACAGGTTTGGAACAATTTTAGGGTGAGTAAACGATGACAAAAGTTTTATTTTTGGGTGAACTAAAGCGCCTCTCGGCGGTCAACAGCTGCAAGTGCACTCTAAAATGCCGTGGCGGTGAAAGGGACGTTTTGGTTGTCCACCATCTGTAGCACTTTAATATCTTCAACAGAAGAAAGAAATAATACTCTGCAGTGCTTGAATGTATTAAACTTGAAATGTACTTTAAATATTAAAAATATTTTTTTTTAAAAACTGCACTGTGGCATATCATATAATATTAATAAAACAAAAGACCATTTAAGTGTTACTTTCATGACCATGTATCATCTAATTTTTAAGTTTTAAAATGCATTTTAGATGATTAAAATGTTAGTGTGTTTTAAAGAAATACACTTATTTTGATACATACTAAAGTACTTTATTATAAGTACACATGTAAAGTACTTAATTATAATCTTAACTGTAAAGTAATAAGATTTTACATTTAAACATATTTAAACTGTATCTAAGTTTTAAACTTTAATATTTTAAAATACACATTACCAGTTTTAATAGAAACTGCTATTTGTTGGTAAATTTGGCAGTACATTTTAACAATAATTTACTTTAATCATATTTGCAATTTTGAAATTGGGTAAAAAGTGGGTAAAACAGCACTCTGAAGTTCAGATAATTGGATTAATATAAATTTAAGCTAATACATTTTCACTTAAATGCAAATAAGATGAAATTAACTGTCCATTTGCACTTCAATATCATGTAAAATATCAGTATAAACTACTGTTTGGTATTTTACATGTATCTTTTAATCCACTGATAGACAAAGCATTAATGTGGCTGCTGTTATCATATGTAAACAGCCACATTAATTAAAATTGGAGCCGAAGTACTACCTTCATCTCAATTACAGTCTGAAGAGCTTTGGTTTTCGTAGTCTCTGGCGTCCCCTCGAGGCGGCGATGCAGCTCCTGAAATTAAAGACACATGGTTGGCACTTCCTTCACACCAGTGCCAGAAATAGAGCTCTCCGATATTTCATCATACCTTGAGGGAGAGCAGCGCTGTTTAGTTTTGGCTAAATTCTTTATCACATTGCAGGAGCTGTACTCTATTATAGATACAAATAAGGTTTCCTGCTATCTAGTTTAATTAATTATCCTACTTTTTTGGACTTTGAGGAGAATAGTTGTATTCATTATGTGACTAAAATGTGGTATAATGGAGCATGAAGAGAGAATGGTCTTTCTGCTTTAATTCACTGCAGTTAGTTGATTGTATATGGCACTTACTTTATATAGCAATAAACTTTTTTTTAAATGCTTTTTTATTTTTTAGCAAATCAAATTAAAGGTGTATATATATTAAATAAATATAATTTATATATTTTAAAATTATATTAAAAATATATAAAATATATGTATATATAAAATTCTTAACCCACTCTAGTATAGTGTAGTATTTTATATACTATTAGATGCTGAGTAATAATATATACAGTATATAATACATATATGTATATATAATATATAATGTACTGTATATATATAATTTTTCTGACAATAACTTGGGTCATAGTTAAAGGTTGAGCTTGAATGAAGACAGAATTTTTGTATAATCTAAGAAATAGATATCTTGCGGTATGTGTAAATTAAGGAATATACATTTTTAAAATTGGAAAAAAACATCCAAACATAATTTTTTATATAACTTATATTATACATCTGCATATTTACAGTCGAAAACGGTTTGTGTATATTATTACCCTATTTATAGTCATTTATATTTTAATCTATTTGTATATTGTGCCATATGTAACACTGTTTTTAGCATATTATATCATTTTCATAAAATTTCTTCATGTATATTTCGAACTAACTATCACATACCTCTCTCAAAGCCGCTAGCTCTTTATCACGCTGTTCTAGAAGGTTCTCCAGGTGGTGCGCGTGCATCTCGGCATCTGCGAGGCGACGTGTGCGCTCGTGATCCTCTTCACTGGCTTTAGTGGAGGGTCCCTTGCTGTGCAACATCTCCAGGAGTTTTTTGACTGACTCATCGCGAGCAACCAGAGTCTGCCGCTGCGTTTCCAGGCGAACCTCCATCTCCTCCAGGGTACGGCGGAGCAGGAACACCTCTCGAGCCTGCCGCTCCTGCTCCTCGCTGGGCTCGCAGGCCAGAGGCTCCCCGGGCGGCTGGAGCAGCTGGTTCAAGTCGCGCTGGATACGCAGCTCGGCCTGCAGCGCCTGCACGGTTGTCTGCAGGTGCTATGATGGGTATAAATAGAGTAATATGCAATATTTAATTGCTACAATTATTTAAAAAAACTATTCAAAACAGACGTAGTTCATTATTCAGTGACAATGTCTGTTGGTAGATTTTGGAACAGATGTAAGGGAGAGTAAACAGCCAAGAAGTTTCCACTGATTTATCAGCTGCTATCTTATGATTTATAATGGGATCTCATAAAAAGCTTTTCTTTATTCATCAGTGAATGCAGCTCAATCCACAGCATCATATTTCATAGAAGCAGTAATACGAGTAAGTACAGAGAACAGTTATAATGTAAACATCTCATTTGTATACATGTGTGATACTCTCCTAAACGTCCAACAGAGACTGACATGAAAGACAAGAAATTGATGAAAAAAGTCGTTGTTTATGTTTTCTTTGCAAGTATTCCTGTAGCTTCATAATATTACGGTTGAACCACTCATGACACATTGACTATTTTAATGATGTCCTTACTATCTTTTTGAGCCTTGAAAGTGTCAGTTGTATTGCTGTCTATACAGAATCTGAAAGCTTCATCAAAAATGTCTGTGTTCGGAAGATGAACATAGGTCTTATGGGTTTGGCACAACATGAGGGTGCGTAATTAACTATTCCTTTAAGGTTTTATGAACTGGATCATGTGAATAATTGAAAAGATCTGACTCATCTGACTCTGACTCAAGAATGATTCATTCAAATACAGACATGACTATTTCTCTAATGAACTCTTGATGATTTGTCATGATCTAGAGTTGAATATCACTGAAAAACAGCTTAAAATTCACTTTCACATGTTCCTTATAGGGAAAAGTGTTGGCAGTGTGTCTACACAACCACCCTATAAAAATCCACCACATTTTTTTTTAAAATCCAGACACAGGCCCCTCCCACAATTATTGATTGACACACCCTGAGTGAGCTGCCAACATTCAAGTATTGTTTTACCGCTGGAGCACGTGTAAAAAAATGGCCACTTAGCGATTTAGGTGTTTTGATGTTAGATGTTATAATAAACATAGTAGTGTCATTTACTTCAGACAACTGAGCCGCTGACGTAGTCGATTACTTTTGTCTTTGAAGAGAATGCGCCCCCCGATCTACCTAAATGTGTCTATGTTCACGCAAATCATTAATGATCCAGCTTCACCTACAGAAGGAAGTATTCTTAAAGTTTGTGAAGTATTTTTATTTTTTTTTTTTATCTTTGCAGATCGCATTTCCTAATAACGTGCTATTTAGCAAGTAACACGGCTAAAGTTTACCACTCCGAGAACTGTGCGTCACCCCATAGAGAGAGAGGTGAGGGTGAGCAGCGCTCATTAGCATTTGAAGGGAAATGCAATCAAACGGCTTGCTGTGAAAAAGAGCTGTGTTTGTTGTTTTACACTACCATTAAACATTTTTAATCAATGTATGTTAAAGATGTTTCATTAAAGACTCATATCAACTTGTGGAAAATGGCATCAGATGACCCCTTTAAATGCAAATGTATTCCTCGCATAAAGCAAATATGGCTTTACAAGAAACATTTTCAAGATATACTTGGAATATTTTAATACTTTTGAAGCTTAAAACCCTCAGTCCCAAATTATTATTTAAGAGCAACCAGTACAAACTTTTCCTTTTATGTTCAGATTTCCGACGTCAAAACTGAACGAATAATTGCCTAACTTTCATTTTGTGCCGGAAGCTGCTTATGTACAATCCATCACACACACTTGTCTATAACACCAGTTGGCAAGGAGACTGAAATAAATGTGTCCTAAACTTTCTTTAATCCAAATTCATCCATTCAGATGTGGCTCCTATGCTGAAAACTTGATGGCAGCCAAAAGGACGACAGAACAACAGTAATTATACATTTTCTTAAACAAACACACACATCCACAACTGTGCCATGATTAATGGTAAGGTCTCATTAAGCCCAACAGGCACAAAACTACTTGCCAAGAATCACCAAAAACACACATACAGAATCCGAGCTCTCTGATGATTCGCGTGTTCATTTCAATCTCGAGCGAACGGTGTGAGGAGCGTGATAATGCTGATTATGCGTAGAGTGAATAACCAAGCCATCATTAGCTTAGTACTGTACGCCCCTTCGTCTGTAAATCTGTCATGACAGCCATGTTGCAGTGAATCACAGTTTGAAGCTAATCATTCAAATAAAGGGAGTGTTTTAAACGCAGCATAGACGGAGGACTACGCCACTGTCACTGCTATCAAAACTCGTCCCAGCATCTCAACGTACATTTAAAAGAACCACTGAATATCAGAAAACAGACTTTCATCCTTAATTAGCTCATGTATTGCACATTGAACATATTGTGGCTTGCAGGAACTCAGGCAGTCAACTCAGCAGTGAGCCGCACGCAGCAGGACCAGGATGTCCATTTCAGGATTGGCCATTAGCGTCACCTCACAGCAGAGGTAGACTTCTCCTTCTCGTCTGAAGATGAGCTGGATCTTTAATCACGCAATTCTCACTCCTATAACTCTATGAAAATGCATTGATGCAGTGAAAATGTGATGATTATATCATCTTTGTCTATAAATAGTTAGCAGTAGCTACCAAACCTAAGATGGTTTGCAGGTTTTAGCTGGCCTGGATGGTTAGTACCTGACACATGCATTTCAGGATCATAATGAAATAATATTGCATTGCTTACTCAGTGCGATATTGTCAAGTTGTTTTTACCATATAGCAAGAACAGTAAGAGTTGCATAGTCGTATGTTACAAATTCAGATATATGCATTTTATGATTAATGTATGTTAGATTTATTATAAGCATGCACTGCAGTTTTATTGTTTGCCACTTTACAATCAGATTCTGATTGGGTGTCAAATGACGCCAATGTTTCATCATTCACCAGCTTGAAAAAAGTTCTGGAATTGATTTCAACATTATCATTATAGTATGGACTTCCAAATTATTACACAATTAGAACAATTATAAACATATACTGTAGCTTCTCTTGTTAGTGTGAACAGGCCTTATACTTTAAAAGTACTCTCATAGATATTGTCACATCCCGAGATATATACAGTGCCTTATAGTACTTATCTAAGATCCTAATTTAAAACTAGATTCCTTTAAGCACACACTTTAATCCTAAATCCCACCGAAACCACAAAACAGCTCTCCGATCAGCAATAAATGTCCACTTAAACTTAAAAACAAGCATATCCCGCCAGATGTACCCACCTGTGTCTCGTCTTGCACGGCGCGGTACTGCTCCTTCCACACTACAATTTTGGATGCCTCGTCTTTGCGCAGCGCACGTTCCTTCTTCAGCTCCGGGCTCCAGAAGCTTTTGATGGAGCTCATGGAAGAGCTGAGCTTGCTCTCCTTCACCTCGATTTCCTTCCGAAGAAGCTCGTTCTCCCTCAGCACCTCCTTGAGCTGAGCTTGGAGCTCCATGATGGTGTTGTCCCTCGCCTGACGTAGCGAGTGAGGAACGGTTGAGGCTGCATGGATCTCCCCTCCAAAGCCCATAGAGTCGGTGGACACCGCCGGCACCATTGCCATGTCCGGTGTGCTGCCCGTAACCGTTGCCCGGACCCCGTAAGGAATGCTGCCTCCAAAGCGTCCCGTCGCTACGCTGCTTTTAGGGAGGTCAGAGGAGGTGCCGATTGCGACTTCGTTGTCGCTCATGTACATCGGTCCCGACGTGGCATAGGCTGCATTGAGAGATTGAATGTTCTCCATGGATAACGTCTTGCCTCCAGAGCCGCCTGGGCCTCCGCCGCTACCCCCCATGCTGTTGGTGCGACGGTGGCCCATACGGGGTGACCGAGGTAGCCGTGGAGAGCGTCCAGAGTTGCCCTGGTTGTTTCTTCCCCCGCTGTGATTACTGTCCATTTTGCTCACAGAGCGTGAACTTCCATACATATTGGCAGGCTTAGAGTGCGAGCAAGAGAACCCACCGGAAATGTATTGTGAAGGAATGTGCTAATAACCAGGCCAGGTCATCTTCATCTCAAGTATTAGGAATGTGATCTGTCAAGCCAAGGCCGGTCTTCTGTCTCTTTCTGTCAAATGGAGCAACTATGGTGGCCTGTAAAATGAAACGGAACAAACAAAACCCTCAAAACACATGAAATAACACTATAATCACATTAGAAATGAGAGTCTACACCATTTCTGAGGTGTTATTATTTTTTTATATCTATTTATTATATCTAATGTTTGATATATTCCATATATATTTATTCTGGGCCTATCTAAGAATGGGTTTAGTAGTTATACTAAACCTCAAATGACCTGTAGCTGTAAGATATCTGTATTCTCAGATGTGAAGTGTCTTTTATTAAAAATTTTAAATTCAGCTATACAAAATTTGAACATAAAAACTAGAAATTTGTCCTGTAGAGCACTGCATATTCAAATATAGTGTTAGTTTTAAGATATCTAGTGCATCATTTACAGCTACATTTGAATGTAATGCGAATTTGATTTACTTACAGATATTATTGTTCATTTTGCTTAAAATGCCATTAAAACGCACAAAAAACCCAGAACCAATTCCAGACAGCAAATGAAGTAAATATTTGACACACAGGTTTCATCAAACGGCAGACATTTAAAAAAAGCTATATGTTCAGTCACTAATGTTAAGCTTTTTCCTCCACACCACGTCTACTATTACTATTGTTCCTTATATTATTATACGCCTCTCAATACAAATCTGGCTCGTGCTAGAGACAATTACTCCAATATGCTGAAATAAAATAAAATACAGCTAGATAATGTAATAAAGCTTCTCCCGAAGAAAAGGTGGGATTTTATTGCTCACACTCCAAGGTTATCAAACATCTAATGTCAACGGCAAGGCTAACATTATTATGAACTACTCAGCTGATGGTTTATATTCTAAAACAGCATATATGTAGTGTCCATCGCTGTCGATTCAATAATGCTGTTGTATTTAGGTGAAGGCTGTTCACAGCGTTGACAATCCAACCAGAAGCGTCGGCATTTCCCACACATCACGTCAAGACTTGCAAATGCGCAAAATCATAGACTACAATTCTTATATCCGTGCAATTTAGATTACGGATATACTCAACCTAATGTTCCGTGAAAATTCAGCTCTGCAATCGCTCAGCCACAATCCTGAGCATCCTCCCTCAATGTCCTTCTTCTCCACCATTGAATGGCTTAACACATTTGCCTCCTCTTTTGTTAGTAATAGCTGTCCAGCAAATGCGACAGTAAATAAGAGGCGCTATTTAAACATCAATATATGTAGATACTGAATAAACCAATCATATACGGACATCACTGTTTTAGTCTATTATAACCCACAACAGGGTTTTTTTTCCCAAAAAAATCTTTTTACCTCGTATGGCTGGGTCTGTTTCATCCGATGGGTAACGACCGTCTGTTCAATAGATGTCTCATAGAGAGGAAGCGGCCTATTTTTTCTTTTGTATTGCTTTATGATTTTATTATTTGCAGACACACACCAGCATCTTCCCAGAGCTGGAGGACTTCAGTGACGTAACGCCTACGCTGCGCGCTCACAACACTCGCCTCTGAAATGCCAACGCCATGATACGAAGGTCATTTTATTTAAAAAAAAAATTTAATAATAAATAAATAAATCGTAAAAATATTTTTTTCCTCACAAAATGACGATGATCTTTATGTAGTATACATTTTCAGAATTTGCATTATTTTATTGTACAATAATAACTATTTTCGATTTCTTGTATGTAATTCGGCCGAATTGGACAAAACATGTTTAGTTCATTTTAAAATATATAGGCTATATACAAAGGTGCTTCTAGAAAATACCATGATATGCCTTGTAGCTTACTCTTATAATATTATCTTCATTTGCATCTGTATAGTCATCCTGCCCCAAACCATGTAAATTTCTAAGCTACACTTTTATCTCCTCCCAGTCAGTTTATAGATAGAGAACAGAGATAATCGCCAGTTGGTGGGGTTTGATCCCTCTTAAAGGGACAGTTTACCCAAAATGCTCAGTCTGTCATCTCACACCCTCTTGCGTGAAACTTTGTGTTAGGTGTAATATTATATGCTTCCATGTGTTTAATTCTACAACAATATGCAAATCTTACTATAATCAATCAAATTACTGTACAGAACACCTCCATGCCAAATACAGGTCTACTGGTAACTTCTGTTTCATTGATTTTATTAATCATGTACAGCCTGACATATAAATTAATCAGATAAAAATAAATATTTAACCTTTTACTAATATAGACTAATTTTTATAGCTATATATGTTTTATGTTTTGTTTCATATCTGATGCTTGTATTCTGAGAATACTGAGGAGGAAAAAAGTATGACAGCTTGTAATGTAAATCAACAATACTTGCATAACAGACTACTTACATAAAAAGCATAACATTAGATGCATATAAATACCAATAATACGTCTTAGTATATTTACATGCTTAGTTTTATTATCAAAGGTATGTCGTTTTTATTGTGGGGGCAAAACATAAAATGCAATGCAATACAATAAATGAGAAATGTATAACATATGATACGTTTCAACATTTTTATTTAATGAATATGAATAAAGTAAACCTAAATTGCTTTAGTGCTTTTTAAGTGCTTATTTTTTAAATATTTAAATATTAATAATGCATAAAAGTTATATATAAAAAGATGACTTTTTATTCAGTCAAAATGTCCTTTTTGTGTACATGTGATATATTTGAATATAATATTCTGCTCCTTCTAGCAATTATATTATTTAGGGTAAAACTACCTCTCAAGACGTTATCATGATATGTAGACACAACGAGTGTAAACAATCATTCACTTTTATTTTATGAAAAAGGATGCAATGAAAGTGAATGGTAACTGAGGCTTGAAATCCGCCTGACTTCTCCTTTTGTGTTCAGTGGAAGAAGCAAAATAATGCAATTTGAGTAAATATTCACAGAACTGTCATTTTTGAGTGAACTGTCCCTTTAAAACACGGTAGGTTATAAAATTCTTGAATTCGCGTTCTTTGTTTCAGCAGGCGGCGCTATTTTGTAACTGTACGACATTACTCGGATAAAGGCGAGCAGGGGGAGTGGACACAGTCCGGGTTATTGTTTATCACGAAACCGGTTTGTTCATGTAGCATGTATTTATGCGATGGCGAAAATTTGGGGAATTGATGGCATGCAGATTACGTAGCCTTGATCCTTGAGCGTGCAAATCGTCTACATCTGTTCGGGATCTTTCGCTGTCAACAATAGAGCCACAAAGCGCTCGGGTAGCGCGCTGCACCCCAAAGTCAAGTTTCGTGTCGGCATAAATGCGTATAACAGTTAGTCTCTAAGCTATTCAAATATTGCTCTGCATCCTGTTGATGTAAATACAATAACGTAAACTTGGACTGCATCGTTTGCACGCGCGACGTCATGCAGTAGATGACTGTACAAGGAAGATGAATCGAGGTCAGTTGAAAGAGAATAACAAAGAGAACCTGCTCCGCAGTCTCGCGAGCAACCATTAGCGGAAGCGGCACGTTGCTGTAGTGTTTGACGTTGGAACTTAGTAGCTAGAGACGGTTTAGAGCGAAGGCACAGTAACCGACGTTTAGCCATTTTGACGGACTTTTACTGAATAAAGATTGCGTTAAGCTAGAGACGTTGAGCTTTTCATTTGCTTCGCGCCGGATAAACGTTATTTCAAATACTGAGCACGCGCGTTTGGGGAATTGCCGGTTAAACCTGGAGCTGGCCGTTGGTTATTCACCGATAACTGAAGAAGATGACGACGACGACACTTAGCATTATGGTAAGTTTTTGTCTTAAATGTGGTGACTTAAATGTTCAGTAGTAAAACTAAACGGAGTCGTGACTATTAGTTTTTTTTGTTTACAAGTAGTTAACCTGGTTTTAGCTCATTTATGGTGAACGCCAGTGAAAAGATTCACTTTAAAGGGGTCGTTCATCTAAACGTTTAAAATTGGCTTACATATTTATTTACGCGTCATTATGTCGTTTAAACGTTCTTTGTGGAATACAAAAGAAATAAAGACATTTGGTTTTCCTTCTTTTTCATAATTGTGAATGGGGACTGAGTCAAGTTTAAAAATGACGCAAGTCATCATAAAAGTATTATAGAACTAGTCCACATAACACTTGGGCTATTTTCCAGTTCTTCGAGATTCTTATGATAAGTTTGAGAAACTGACAATAACTTTTTGGATTGAAAAAGTAGAAGCATGACATCTCAAATCTTTTCGGCTCACTGTACGAAGTCGTACGTAACGTTACAGTATTCAGTGTCTTACAGTTTGTGTTCCTGGAAAGAAAAAACAGTTATTCTATAGTTTAAAATGTTTTTTCTTGTTTGAAACCGTAGACTATTTTGTGTTCACACATGGCAAGGACAAATCTAATTTACTAATCCCTCAACATATGTTCACTGACCTGAAAACATACTGTTTGTTCACTGTCTTGAGCAAGTAACTTAAAATTTAAAAGCATAGATGTAGAGAAAATTACTTATGTTGTTTGTTTCAATAGGAATAGAATTATAAATTGTGAAGAGTTACAGAAATTTGCTATCTGAAAATTATTTTGAGTTTGACTTAAAGGATAAATGCGATAAATCTGTGAGTTACTTCCTCCTATGCTGTCTTTATCTGAAAGTTTCAGTATGACTATTTTTAAAATAAGAAGTCACATCCTGTCATTTTAGTTAGTGAAAGTAAACTCTTGATTAACCCCTATTGTACAAGTAAATATTCATCTTGTCATGGAAAAGCCGTTGCCTTGAGTACATGCAGCCATTTAAGTTGAATGTTATTTGTTAACTGTGATTGAACACCTTGGTTAAATTATCTTTTGTCTCTCTTTCAGTGAATCAGACGCAAACGTTAAACTTTGTGCTCTGGCACGACCTTGGAGTTGAAAGTGATTATCATATTTGTCAGCAGGCTTCTGCCCTGCCCCCTCAGGAGACCCCCTATGTGGATTGAATACACCCCGCAGTTTTACACAGGATGGATGAGCTGTATGTGAGGTCTCCTTTTTGTCATTATCATCATCAACGTATTTTGATCTGTGCATGGATCCTGCGTTACTTTTATCACCAAGAACTTCCTGTGCTCCTATCCAACACCTTAGTTTGTAAAAGTATTGACTTTATTTGAACTGCTGTTTTGAGAGGAGAGAGGTTTGGCAAGTTTTTACTTGGTTTTGAAGCAAGCTCCTCTCATTATTGCATATTTACACTGCATTATTTAATGCATGGATAGCAAATAAGATTTGACCCGACTTCTTGCTCCACTCGTTGGAGAAATGTCAGAAAATCTCAACGACAACATGGTCAAGTTCCTTTCCCCCCCTTCGAAGAACATCAATGGCTGCAGCTCAGACACGCTGGTGGGCGAGCGGCTGGGTGTGGAGGTCCGCCGCCGCCACCACACCATGGAGCGTGAACTGCTGAAGGCAGAGCACCGTTTCTTCCGGCGCAGCGTCATCAACGACTCCAATGCAACGGCGCTGGAGCTGCCCAGCAAGAATGCAATCCTAACCATCCCAACGGACTCCCACACTCTTGTTTGTGACCCTCCTGCTTTGGAAACCAAAGCTGCTTCAGTGGCCACAAAATCTGAAGTGTTGGTTGCACCAGAGAAGGAGGGCAATGGTGTCGAGGTGGCCATGATAGAGTCAACGCCGGTGTTGATTGCGACTACCACACATCTTCTCTCTGCAGAAGCACCAAGTTTGGTTGCAGAGTTGAAGTCTGGAGATAGTGTCGACGCAAAACGAGAGGATGAGAAAGAGGAGGATGAAGAAGGTAAAGACAAGGCGCGAGCTAAGGCAGAGTTGCGGGATGCAAAGGCAGAGCTGAAAGACAAAGAAGAGTTGCGGGATGCGAAGGCAGAGCTGAAAGACAAAGAAGAAGTTGAGACAAATGCAGTCGGGACGTCGCCGGATGGCCGCTTCTTAAAGTTCGACATTGAGATTGGACGTGGTTCTTTTAAGACGGTCTACAAGGGTCTGGATACTGAAACCACTGTGGAGGTAGCATGGTGCGAGTTGCAGGTACGTTACTTATGTTTTTGTACCCTTAAGTGGCTTTTTCAGTTAGGCCAGAAACCAAACCAACAGTAACACATCATAAACTTTTATTTGAAGCAAAAAAGTGTTTAAAAATTGGACCAGTTGACAAAGGTGCAAAACAAGGTAATTGACAGCATCAATGAGGAAAAGAACTGCACAAGTATTTTAACGGCATAGCAGGGCTTTATTCTGTACAGCATCATGGGTAATTTAATTTTTAACCTGTAGAATGAAAAGTTGAAGTAATGTAAACGGATGGCTTTAACAAAAGCATATGTCGTCATTTAACAGAACTGACAGTAGGTCTGCCTTTAAATGAATTAAAATTCAATTTACCTATGGAGAAATAAATTTTTTGCTTCTGAAACCTGAGTGTTGCACTTTATGGGTAGGACGTCACAGCTTTTGACAGATAGGATAACAAAGTGCAACACTTGAAATAGTTGGCACTCTTGATCTGTGCGCTGACGACTGTAAATCACTATCTGATCTGCTCATTTGGTACTAAAGTATACTATCTCATTCCCTGAAAGCTACAACCCTCTCTCAAGGCTTTTCCGGTATAGCACCTTTAAATGACAGTCTTATGACTAGTCAGTTTGATTTAACTTCAATGCCCCACCTACACCTTTCCAAGCAATGTGTCATCCGCTTGTATTGTTTGTGTTTAATTTTGCTGTTTAATCGCTTTAGAAATAGGAAACACTTTTACTAGTCCTTTTGTCACACCTCTGAAGTGCCTCAATACACACCTCCGACACTTAAGTGAACGCATCTGGGCATTTGGTCTGTGTTTTTAAAGCTGTTGTCATCTTTGGCTGTAGCCCCGGCATTGTAGTATCAGCCTTGGCTTGAATAGAAAGTCCTAATTAGGTTATTCTAGACCACCAAGTGTGTATTGGAAGATGGGTGGGTAGTGTTTATTTAAGGTATACTTTGAGACAGTCTAAAAGCCTGTTTCCATGTCAGAGTAAAATCACAATACATTTCAAGTTTAGATCTTACAGTGTGACATACTTTTTTTGGAATTTGTCATAAATTAACACTATGGTTTTAAAGTTTAGGGTTGGTAAAATGTGTATTTAATCCTTTTTTGAAGTAACTGTTTTCTGTAAAATATATTTTTCAAATGTAATTTATTTTTGTGACAATCAGAAATCATTCTAATATTCAGATTTGGTGCTCAAGAAACTTTTTTAAAATTATTATATTAAGTGTTGAGCTGCTTTCTTTTTTGTGTGTGTGGAAATCACACGTTTTATTCAGGATTCTTTGATGAACAGAAAGTTTAAAAGAACAGCATTTATTTGAAATAGAAATCCCGCCTGTCACTTTAAAATTTATTGCATCGTTGCTGAATAAAAGTATTAATTTCTTTCAAAACAAGTCTTGCTGGCCCCAAGCTGTTGAGTAGTGGTGTATATTTCATAGTTTTATATTTTAAACATAATTTATTGTCTTATGTTTTATTTTTAGACACAACCAGTTTTCAACGATTGACCACTTTTTTTTTTTTCTTAAATGTATTTTTTCTAGTTGATGAACCATGAGAAACATGGCCTTTTAAACATTTTGCACTCGTTCCATTTTTATTAGTTTATGATATGATAAAAGCACGAGTAATCTCTGTGAGGTGTGCTTGCACAGAGAGAGCATGCTGATTCTGTCCAACTACATAGCAACAGCACCTCTGTCGGAAAATCACCAGCTCATGAGTTGTGTGGCCCATTTCTAAGAAGTCTGTTTGCATACAGAGACCGTCTCCTTTTTGTTTTCATCGTGTAGAGGAAGTTTTTTTATGTACCGATGTGCCACATTGAGGTGCGATTTCAAAAGTGGGTCAAGTTCAAGCAATTGTAATCTCCTGTGTGAAGTGTGGTATGCTGGTTTGCCAAGGCTTGACTCTGCCCCTGCTGCTCTCCACCCCCTGCTGCCTCTTTTTTTTGCAGAGCGATGACGAGGCAGCACCACGTGAGCTGCAGTTCTTCTGCTCAGGGCCCTCAGGCGTAGCCAGCTCATACACTGGGCTGAAACAAAAGCCTCACTCTCTCTCTCTAGCTTTCAGCCTGTCTTTACCTTACTTTTTTTTACATTTCATGTCTCGCTGTCTCTATTTCTGTCTCCCGGCCTGTCTTGTGTTATAAGCTGCAAGTTAAATCTGCTGCAGAAAAGGGAAGGGCCTGTGTATCTCCCCCACAAGGCCATCTGTCTCTAGCACCTTATGTTGAACTCGGGGATATTCCCCTCCTACATTTCTCTCCTTTGCTTTCTCACATGCTAAACACATTTGAACAATATGTAGGTCACCATAAAGTGAAAATGGATCTCAGATGCTTCTCTTTTTTTTTTTTTACAGAAGTTCCCTCTGCATCCAACACGATGTACCACATTAAATACTCTGGTTATACTTTGTGCATACCACTAACTTTCAAGCAACTACTTAAGTTTCGTTCCAGTTGTCCTGCATTTGCCTTTCGCCCTGCATTTGATCCCTTTAACGGACCCCTGTAAATCCATTTAATCTTCTACAGTAACCTTAAACTATTTAAAGATTTCTTTTCCCAGTTGATATGATTTGTAATGGGTAAAATTTTTAAATGTATTAGATTTTTGCCTGCTAACTTTTATAGGCTAACCAGAGTAAAAAAGTTTTACCAATTTTGAATCGATCCAGCCGATCTCCGGTTCTGGCGATAGCACTTTTAGTATAGCTTAGCATAGATAATTGATTCTGCATGATATCATTGTGCCTGGTACGACCATGGTACGGCAGCAAAGTTCCTTGATTATTACACTGGAATGAGAATATAATTCCTATTCGTATCAGCCTAGAAAACCTTTTTATTTTCCTTCAGGCTTGTAACTACAGAACAGTCAAGTTATAAATATGTAAAAAATATTGAAACTCATTTTTAAAACAAGATGCTTCTGGTCTAATCAGATTCAATGGTTTAAGCAAAGCTATGCTAAAAGAGTAATTGCCAGAAATGGAGATCAGCTGAATGGTTTGAAAAATGGTAAAACTTTTTAACTCTGGAAAAGTTGAATGAGCCTATTTTAAAAAAGAAGGGGAAAAAAGGTGGAATGTTCCTTTTAAGTACAGCTGTTCATTTACAGTTAATATATCTGATGCCTTTGAAAAGTTTGGGACCAGTAAGGTTTTTTGTTTTGTTAAGTTTTTTTTTTTTTTTTTTAGCTAAAATGCAATTAAGTTTATTTATTTAAAATAGTCAGTCTATGACTATGAGACTTTTTTAAATTCATTTTTTGTAATATTTGTAGTAATTTTAAAAAGGACATTATTCCGTTTGAATCCCAACAAAAAAACATTCACAAAGCATGTGACTTCCATGTGTTCACTGATTAACATCACTGACTGATAGATGAGTGTATGAATGTTCAAACTAACTCTGCCACAAGCGCCTAGACCATTGCACTCTATCGCAACCTTTTAAAATAAAATTTTAAGTGAATTGTATTTCCAGGTAATTTGTGTTTCAGATCCTCTCACTAATCCTAATTCCTTATCTGCCGTCTGAAGTGGTATGTGCCCTTACACGTGAGGCGGATTCATTCCAGGAGCTTTATCCTCATACTGGAGTTCAGTGTGCCCCTCCTCTGGGGAAATGCTCCCACGCTTTGCTGGCCCAGTCTCATAGGCCACAGAGTGCACCGCATAGTTGGAATAGTCAAAGAGGAAGGGAGAGAAATTAGGTCTGTTGTAGGGTGGGGTGAAAAGTAGAGTCCCCCTTCCTCTAACCCACATCATTCAGCACAGGACTTCACTTCATTTCGGCATTGTGTTAAGTCTTAATTGTACACATGTGAGCAATAATAACTGATGGAAGTTTTAACCCTAATTTAGGATGAATGCTCGTTGTTGCTGGGCTTGGCAAAGCCAAACTCATGGCTAAATGTTTCTCATTCCAGAGATGGCAGCTGACCACACCAAATGTAGGTCAACTAAGAATCACCAGTTGAAATGACTGCATTTTAACTGTAGTCAGACACTCTCAGCAAAAAGGTCACACTGCTGGATTGGGTTTAAGCAAAGCAGTTTGCAGCTTCATTGTAGATATAATATAGATATAATTAGTGCTGCACCATCTTCTTTCTTTAGTTTTTTTCGTTGTCATCAAAGAGTCACAAACATGCTGAAAGCAGTTGGGCATGAGGGTGTTTTATAAGAAAGGTGACTCTAAATTGAGTTTAAAGCACTGAAGTAATTAAGAAAAAACATAGCTTCCCTCAGAATTTATAAGTTTAGAAGTTTTCGAAAATATTTTTTTTTTTTTTAGGATCGCAAGTTGTCCAAGTCTGAGCGGCAACGTTTTAAAGAGGAAGCCGGAATGCTAAAGGGTCTTCAGCATCCCAACATAGTACGCTTCTACGACTCCTGGGAGTCATCCTTTAAAGGGAGGAAGTGTATTGTCCTGGTGACTGAACTCATGACATCTGGTACACTCAAGACGTAAGTATTCTTATTTGTTCCTGTCAGTTTTTTTTTAAGGCTGTCGTCATCTAGGCCACCTGCTATGATTGACTTGTTTTCTGTGCCCTTGTAGGTATCTAAAACGGTTTAAGGAGATGAAGATCAAAGTCCTGCGCAGCTGGTGCCGGCAGATTTTAAAGGGCCTGCACTTCCTCCATACCAGGTCACCTCCTATCATCCACCGGGACCTCAAGTGTGACAACATTTTCATCACTGGACCTACCGGATCTGTCAAGATTGGAGACTTGGGCCTGGCAACCCTCAAGAGGGCCTCCTTTGCCAAGAGTGTCATAGGTACGGCTAAGTATTTGCAACTGCATTACCGCCTCCAAATCGAAATCCATTTGAATTGTCCCACTCAGATTTGTGGTTGGGGGAAAGGCAAATCCTTCATTCCATGTTTCTTTTTCAAGTTTCTTTTCTTCTTCTGCTTCTTTTCAAAGCGCATTTTAATGACAGTGGTAAGAAGGCAGACCACAGTGTTTCCCTGAGCCCTCGAACCGCAGCAAACCAGGGCTCCCGCTTAACGGAAGATGTCTCTTGACACCCTCCTTTAGTTCAAACATAGTTTTTGTCTTTTCTTCTGCCACAATTTCAGGTACCCATAGACAGAGTAAGTAGTTGTGGAGCGGTTGTAGGTATTTTGTGACTCGTCTGCAGGGAAACCTGATCTGATCATGGGATAACACTAGAGCTAGAGCTGAGCCCTGGGCTGGCAGGTACCGTGAGTGATCTTTTACTCTGGTTCGGAAATTTGTGGTCTGTTTCTTCAGTCAACCATGATTTAATGATGACGATGCTAATGAATCTGTTCATTTTTTCCCCCCACAAGGAAATGCTTGTTTTCTTTCAGTGTGTCAGTGTCTGGAGCTCAAAGCCTTAAACTCTCTGCTCATCTCCCTTATACTTTTAGCTTTAAGGTCTTTGTTTTTTTTGTTCGTTTGTTTTGGAAGCCTTAGGCTCTAATTTCAGGTCTCCCCTTATTCTACTTTAAGGATTATTTAGTGTACTGCAGTACAGACAGTAAGTACGCAGAAATGAGCCTGGTAAGTCCACCAGTATTATGTGACACATATCCGTCTGAATCATTATCAATATGTGAAGTTTGTCCGTGTGAGACGTTTGTCAATGGGTAACTTGGTTACTAGTTCTGCTAGTGCACAGCACATCACTTTTCAGTAAGCTATGGAGTGTAACATGTTTGAATTGCTCAACTTTTCTCTTCACAGGTTAACCCAAAGGTAGGACTTTTTGAAAGGTTTGTTTTCCATAGCTAGTGTTTTGGTTTGGTCTTGTGATAAAAGCATCGGGCCCTCTGACCACGGACTTGTTTTAAACTTGCTATTTGGGCTAACCACAACAAAACAATTTCTTAAATTCATTTGAAGTCATGTGGTCAGTCCAGGCCTTCGAGTGAGTGCTGTGCACTAGTTTGGATTTTCTCATATACAGTCATGCCCTTGAAGGTCTTACATGGAGAAACTTGGGCTTCTTATCATTGCAGTCTAACTGAGGGCAGTTTCCCCTTCCTCTTTTTTTTTTATTTTATTTTTTTTATACTCTTCTATCCCTTTTTGCTCTCCTTCCCTCTACCTCTCTCTTTTCTCGCAGGTTGTGCCTGAGCGGTCCTCAGCAACAGCAGCATCTTCCTCTCACCTCTTCACTGAGAGGGTGTAATAGGGTACTGAGAGAGTTCTGAACCATTCTTTTAATTTAAGGTACCCCTGAGTTCATGGCGCCTGAGATGTATGAGGAGAAGTATGACGAATCGGTGGATGTGTATGCCTTTGGGATGTGTATGCTGGAGATGGCTACTTCTGAGTATCCGTACTCCGAGTGTCAAAATGCAGCTCAGATCTATCGCAGAGTCACCAGCGTAAGTCCACACTTCACCGGCGGAGGAGAGTGTCCCTGCATACTCATCCTCCCCTTGTTTGATGCACTATTTTAGTCTTTTTACTCCATTTTTGCCCTCTGTGGGGGTGTTTCCTTTCTGCTTTTTTCTCACACAGTGGTAAGTTGGTTTTTTACCTCTACCAGTAAATGCTGAAGCCTATCACAAAACCAGTACTGACATAACCTAATGGTATCAGACATCATTCAAAAAGTAGTATTTTTGAAAAAATCTGGCCCCAAGTTTAAGACATTTTTTACGCCAGTGATTTGATTGTTTCCTGTGTTGTGTTTTCAGGGGGTGAAGCCTGGCAGTTTTGATAAAGTGGCTATTCCTGAAGTAAAGGAGATCATTGAGGGTTGCATACGTCAGAACAAAGATGAGAGGTGGGCTGACATTTAAAGAGCATAAGAGTTCAGTTGTCATTGTTGTAAGGTCTAGTTTTCACAACCTGTTTTCTTTCTTGTCCACTGGAAATTTGTGGTAAGGTATTTTCAGTGTTTCATTGGTTACATCACAGTAGAATATTGAACTGTGAATCATTTTCATTTGTTTCATATGAAATAGAGTCTTCAATTTGATTGAGATCTTTGTTATTAACACATTAATTATTTAAGATGTCTTTCATCCAGTTTTATCACATGGAAGGGTGTAAAACATCTGCAGTGTCTTTGATATGCACGTTCTTAACCTGGCTTAAGCCAGCAATGCACGTGGTGACATCAGAATGAGAGGAAACAAGTTCCCAGGGACATTTTGGGTGCTGAAATACTCCCTAGTCAGATCATTACTGAGGAATAAGCATTGCCATCATATTGGTTTGTATGTAAACCATTAAAACAGACACATTGTAAGAGTTTTTGTTCATTTGGAAATTAAAAGTAGGAGTTGCAATAAGGCCTAATGTGATTATCAAACTTAAAAAAGCTATGAAAAAGCTTCAGATTAAAAACACAGTGCTTTTGTAGTACTTGCAGTTTCAGAGCAGTTCACCATCAGAGAGTACAGCATATTTATTCTGAACAGTTAATGGATGATGAGAGTGTTCACTTTATGGTGTTTATATTATAATGTTCTTGATTATAGAAGAGTGCACGTTACATTTGAATATTTAATGACCTGCTGGGAATAGTGAAGCTTAGACATTTCAAAATAAAAGATCTGGTTCATTTCGGGCTTGTTTATAATTAAAAGTCCTGTTTTAGGCATACAGTTGTATATCTGCTTATTATTGGTATTTTGATTACACAATAAGCGGTTTAGCATTTAATTGAAAGTAAACTCTTGTGGTTTCTCTTTGGGTTGCCCCATTACAGGAAGGAAAGTCTTTTATTGTTATTTAACACATTAAGTAAACGTTTGCTTTCTTTCTTTCTTTCATTCAAATTTTGATTGTGTTCTCATTAATATATTGGTACAGGTCTTAAATTATTATGTTATTTTTTTTAGATACTGCATCAAGGACCTTCTAAGTCATGCCTTTTTCCAAGAGGAGACTGGGGTTCGCGTAGAGCTGGCTGAGGAGGATGATGGAGAACTGGTGTCCATAAAGTTGTTGCTGCGCATTGAGGATGTAAAGAAACTGAAAGGGAAATACAAGGAGAATGAAGCCATTGAGTTTTCCTTTGACTTAAATAAAGATGTCCCGGATGATGTTGCCCAAGAAATGGTAAAGTCACTTGGAGTTCTGTTCCGTTACCCAACTACAAATGCGAATCTGTTGAAGTTTTGAATCTGTAATTTGTTCATTATTTGGCCTTGCATGTAATTATTCATATATAGTTATTTTCAGTCTTTTAGTGCTTAAAAAAACCCCTCAAACTCTGCAGAATTCCCCCAGAACTTCTTTTAATATTGACCTGTCATGGTATTTGAAGTTAACTAATCTTTTTCTTTCAAGGTTGATTCTGGCTATGTTGGTGAGGGTGACCACAAGACCATTGCAAAGGCCATAAAAGACAGAGTGTCCCTGATCTCCCGAAAAAGAGAGCAAAGAAAACTTGTGAGAGAGGATCAAGAAAAGAGGAAGATGGTTCAGGAGAACGACCCCTCGCAGCTTGGACAGCATACTGACACCACAGCCAAGCCCCCTGATCCCGCTCTGGCCTCTGTCATTATGGAGTCTGAAGAACATGAAACAGATCAGCACCAGCAGCTGCAGCAGCCTGGGGCCTCTGCTTCCGGTTAGTGTTGCAAAATGAGTCGTTTTGCTCTAATAAGATACATAAATTGTAAAATGTTTGTATGGTAAACCCTCTGAAAGTCTCATTGTCTCACAGCAGTAGGTTTTGTGGATTCTCAAAGTTCAGCGTCTGTCACTGAGACTCACCCTGCCCAGCCCGGCACATCTTTCAGCACCGTACAGCCTGATGCACAGCCACAGCACACCATGACCCATCCACAAAGCATGGTGAGTCATTTCCTTTTTATTTTGTTACCTGTTCTAAGCCTGTATTCACAAAACACCTTCAAGGCTTAAACTAGCTCCTAACTTGACGATTTAGGAGAAAAACTTAAAAGTAGAGGACATGTCAGTCCTATATTTTTGTAGTGTTTTAGCACTACAACTAGCTCTTAAATCTGTGAAACATTAGGAGTAGTGAAGAGGACTCCTAAGTCACTAAAACCAAACAACAACTATCATAAAATCACCTGCGATCTATCTTGGAATTGAAACATTTTTAGAAACATTTGGTGATAATAATCTTTTTTAAAAAAAAGTATCACTTTTAGGGTTTGAAGGGTATTCCAAGCCCAAATTTTTCTTTGATTATATCATTGTTCTCATTAACCAGCTAGACAAGAAGTAACAGTTGTTCTTGTGTCTAGTTTGCCTTTCTTTTTCTTTTACATTTGCATGTCCTACTGTCAGCTATTCTGCTGTTAATGAAAAGGCTTTTTTTTTTTTTACACAAAGCATACAGGCTAACAATTACCTGAACATATACATAAATATTATATTATTTAATTAGTGACACCTAGCCTGCATTTTAAAATCCTTATTTAAATGTAGCAATTAACCTTTTTTACCTTTATTTGAATATGGCTACATAATATTGTCTGTACAATATTTCTGTGAATAAATCTCTGACAGAGCCAATCATTGTGTGCATAGTTAGTAAGCATGCTGACATCATCCATAGCAACGAGGTCAACCCTGCCCTTACATTTAACTGAAGACTTCTCTCCATTTCTTAAGTTTCTCTCAGTAGCTTTGTGAAGGAGAATCTTTTAAGAGAAAAGTATTAGGCTAAAAACCTTTAATGATATTTAGGAGAACTCTTAGTGGTAAGAGATAAGGTTTTGTGAATGAAGGCCCTGGTTTTTAGATGTTAATCTAAAGAAGAAGAAAAACTTGTTTGTTTGCTTTTCGCACTAAATTGCTTCTCCTCAACAGTCACAGCACCCAACCCAGGCCTCTCTGCAGCAGCCGAGCAGTATTTTGACCCCGGGTCCCACTGCCCAGACTGGAACTGCGGCAACACCCCAGGTGCACTTAATGTGATCCATAACATGAAGACACAAACATTTTGCTCTATATATTTGTTGTCTGTTAAACATAAAACCAGAGTTAAACATAAACATGTGCTCCCCTCTTAGGTGATGGGTCAGATGGCAACTCTGCCCTCTACTCTTCAACCTATCGTCCCCTTGCAATTCCATCAGCCACCTCAAGATGGCAGTACTCCCCCTTCAGGCCCTCAAATCTTACAGGTACAGTAAGAAAAGATGCCCTCTGGTGGCTGATCATACATCTTCCATTGGCCTGCATGTTGCTTATTGAATGTTGTGTGTGCTTGGTTTGCGCACAACATCCAACTTCTTGGCAGTTCCTACATTAATGCTACTGTTCTTTGCTTCTTCATCCTTTTCTTGCATGCTGGCTGTTCATACACGCTTGTCAGATATGGGCATGTCAACTCAGCCCTCCTGTTTTCTCACCACCTCCAAATGCTGAACAGCTCTATTTTCTATATCAGGCCTGTCAGGTACTAGTCGTGCCTAACACTGTGGTGTGTGAATTAGCAGTTTGCCAGTGTGGGTTTTTTAGTGCTGAGAATATATCTACAGTGCAGATGACTGATATATGACTGATATGCTTTTACATATGATGAATTAAAAAAAAATAATAATATATATATATAAATATATAAATTATTTCTGGTTTTCCCCAATGCATCCTATGTTTTTTAATGAAAAACAGTTTTTAAATATATATTTTTTACATTTTTTAAATATATATTTTTAAATATTGTGTAAAAACTATTTATTTACTAACTATTTACTAATTATAATTTTTTTTTTTTTTTTAATAGTTTTTACACTATATATATTTATTTATTTATGTTTTATGTTTTTATAATGCTAAATAACAAGTGTGTTTGTAGATGCTTAGTTTTCAGTGAGGTTTGAGTAAATGTAATGTAATTTAGTGTATTCTACTGTTCAAATATTTGGGGTCAGTATTATTTTAAAAGATGCTTTTGGCTTTTCTGTCTATTTGATTATAATAAAGTAAAAAAAATGCTATTCCTGTGAAGGTGAAGCTGAATTTTCTGCTTCAGATTTCGTCTACATCGCATCAGTTTACAACAAAGCCTCTCTGTGATTGTGTGTGAATTAGGGCTGTCAAAATGGCTGAAAAACTAAATTCAGTCATCAATATTCAAATTATATTTGAATTCATAAGGCACTTTTGGCCACAAGCAAAATATGGTTTATTAAAGCAATAAAATAACATGACTATCTGTGAAAATTTGCATAATGTTTATTTGCTTTAAGTAACAACATGTATGCATAGTTGAATACAAAGATACAAAAAAGTATAGAGTATTTTTATTTTATTTTTTCATTTAAAACATGGGATGCATTGGGGAAAACCAGCCATAATGTCTCATGGCTTTTTGAACATGCATGTCTTGTGCGAGACGAGTGCAACTGTAATAACTGCACAAAATATGCATTCTAAGTGATTGATCTGGTTTCCGTT
>JAUCMT010000114.1:18461299-18488369 GCA_032357475.1 Enteromius thamalakanensis
TCATAAATTCACATAAAAATGACTCTTCTGTGTATATGCACAAATTTGTTAAAATTGATGGTTTATTTTTCAATAAGTAAAAAAAATCTAAAATGATTGAAAAGTGCCTTTCAACTTTTTTTTTTACTTTTCATATCAGCGTATTTAGTCATTCATTGCCCTTTATAGAATACCAAAGTACAAACCCGTTATTTGCCATGCTAAAAAATTGGTTGTAGACTTACAAGCCTATGGTGCTTATGTAAAAATGCCCAAAGATATCAACACTGCTATGCACAACAACTCTAATATCTCTGGCCTGGACAAACAAACCCTCCACACATTTACAGCTCTCTGCTGTGTTTAAATGGATATATTGGAGTGTAAAAACAGCAGAGCGCTTCAGGAGCATGGTAATGTGACCCTATGAGCTCCTGTTAACAAAACGCTTCAGTAATAATGCCAACATCACAACAGCTAATGTTAGAGGAAACAGCTCCTCGGGCACATTCACCACAGATGCAGGCTCACGCTAAACGATAATGACAATGAGGGAGAGACAGGATCTGTGGCGAAGCAAAGGTTGTTTAGCTGCAATGACTGTTGGCCTTTATGTAATCGAGTTATACATTGACATTTATGCAGAACTGGAGGCTGCCATTAATATCAACGGTAGCGGTATTACACGAGCCATCAAACTGAAATCACTCACCTAGGTTTCCTACTAAAAGCTAACGTTAACGTTATATATTAGGACTCCTGGAGAAGTAACGTTATTTAACGCACCTTAGGCAAGTTATCACGAATATGCGTTTCATTGCGGTTAGTAAATGTTTGAATGTATGCATTTGTTAACGGCAATCAAATGCAGCCACACTGTCTTTTGCAGAGCCAGCAAAACAGTGTAAACACCTGCACAACTGAGGTAAACAACTGAGTTAGCTGTTTTAGCTAACTTCCTGCTTAAGTTACTCGGCGCAAGCTATCTCGCATCTAGCGTATTTGCATTTATGTATCTTAATATTTTCTGTTCAGCGGGTTAAGAAATATTGCTTTCGTCTGACATGTCAAACTCACCGCACGCTACTTTAGCTTCCTCCTCCTGAAGGTTTGAATAGGCGCTTACTGTACCGGATATTACGTCAATGGTTGACGTATTATAAAGACACCGCTTGGTAGCAGCTGTAAACTCTTTGTCATAAGGAAAACACATATTATTCTTATGTTAAATAATTTAAATCTATGTATTATTCTAATGAAATTAATAATAATAATAATTTTATTTTGCTTCTCTGGGAAAATTTCACATTCATAAGAAGAAATGTTCGGGATACAAGCCTAATTTCATTCTCTTCCTTCAAGAAACTAAGGACTACTGCACCAGTTTTATTAATAAGAAAGCAATAAAGAGTTGTGGCCTTTTTTAAGAATTTAGAATTTTTGATTAAAACGAATTATCTTTCTGGCATTTGTTCTGTATATGGTTAAATACTGTTGTATATATTGTTTTTTGTTAATAACATTTTTTAAATAATAATAATTAATAAAAAACTGTTAACTCTTAGTATGTAAATATTTGAAACGGAGTACTTATATAAGGCAAAAAATCTTCCACAATATATATTTACAATATATTGCTTTTTATGTAATATATAAAAATATAGCAAAACAAAACAGTTATACAAAATTATGAAATTAACAAACAATATGACCATGTTCAGATTCAGAATAAAAAAATGTAAACTTAGAAACAGAATCTACCACTGATGTGAAAGTGGACTGGAAATAAAACGTAATCAACTAAACACTATTATTCTTTCAACATCATATTTTAAATAATAATAAAAAAATACTGTTTGTGAATTTCCGTTTTATTTATTTATTTATTTATTTTAAATAGGCTAACTGTAACCTATATAAAATAGCATATAATTTTGTATTTTCTATTTATTTTGTATTTGTATTTACCAACATAGAGAAATTTTCTGTAATAAGTAAGCTTTACCAATATATAGGGAAAAAAACATGTTTCATGTAATGTTTCATACTGTAAATAACAAGTGAGTTTTTTTAATGACTAAACTATGAAATTTAGTTTACATTTCAGAAATCTAGTCACCTTACAGTAATATCAATTCTTTATGATTCATATGGCTCATTACTTGCTCTGACATGCAATTTTGCTTGTGTGTATGATTATTTATGTAGTTTATCTGAAGCTCATCTGTTCTGAAGACTCTTTATATTTAACCATGTTTCAGTGCATTTGTTGGCACATCACCGGAGAATTGAGTCCTGTGCTAAATCTGCTCTATGACGTCGCCTCTGGTTACTTTCCTGGCATGAATGCATTGAAAGTCAAAAATACTGTGAAATCCTATAAAATGTCAGCCAGGAAGCGCCTGCCCTCAAGCGTCCCACCTGCTTGATACCGATTCAGGTTCCTCTGTATCCCGCAGGATTCTGTGACAGGATACCTGTATGAGTGAGCCAAGATTCTCCAAGATCTTCCTGCAGGATGCCTGTCTGCTAAATACTAAATTAAGATTATGTAAGTGCTTGCTATGACATTCTTGGCTGATAGTCTGACTGAATCAAGATCACGATCCAGTTGGACTTTGGACACAAGAGGCTAATGAGGCATAAATAATGTGTAAATCAGACCCTTTTCCAGAGCACTATTCCAGTTTTTAATTTACACCTTTTTGTGACCAGGCATGCATGTTAAATCAAATTTGCAGAGACATGTGCAAGAGAATATGCATTAACTTTTTCAAAAGAAACAATAAAGCAAAGAGGCATTAGCATGCCTGATAGTTTTATGTATGCGTTTAATGAAACTTACATCACTATTTAGTAATGTACAAGTTATTCTTATTCATTGCTTAGAGGAATAGTAAAAACTTGCTCTCTAATGGATCCTCTGCAGTGAATGGATGCCGTCAGAAATTACATAAATACCCAAGACATTAACTGATGGACTGAAGTTTTTATCAGCTTGTTTGGACTCTCATTCTGACGGCACCCATTTACTGCACAGAGTATCCACTGATGAGCAAGTGATATAATGCTAAATTTCTCTATGTTCTGACCAAGAAAATCATCTACATTTAAGATGGCCAGAAGGTGAGTACATTTTCAGCAAATGTTTGGTGTGAATTGTTCCTTTAAGACTTTTCAGTAACTACAGTGTTCTTGTTTTAGGTCATAGGCCATCAAACCCTGCTCCTGGGGACACACTGTCCAGCAGAGTTTAGCTACAACCCCAATCAAACACCTCTGAACCAGCTAATCCAGGTTTTCGGGATCATTTGATAAGTCATGGGTCAGGTGTGCTGAAGCGGGTTGGAATTAAACATCTTAGGGCAGTGGGACCTTAGAAGCAGGGTTAAAACCCAGGTTTAAGGGTTATTTTTTTTAGTCGACCACACAAATCTACCTTCTTGAGATTAGAGTTTTAGAGGAAAATAAATCTTAAAATGGCAATGTTTTTCTTTTTAATAATAATTTAAAGATTTAATACCACAAAGCACAATATAATGAGACAATTACACAATTAACAAAGTCCTCAGCTCATATTATTCAAGTCATGGCAAATCAATGTATGTCAACACAGGCCCCTGACTTGGTTAATGTGTCTTGTATATTATTAAAAGAGCTAAACAAACTAGGCATGTGCTAAGTGTGTCTGTCATCACATTGTGCTGTGTTTTGACATAAAACTTTGTGACAAACAAGTGGAGACAGGTTTGGTTCGTTTCACACTTATATATTGTAGTACCCATATTCTCACACTCTTCAAGCTGAGACACTGGGGATATGACTTTATCTTATGTTTTATTTTGTCCCTCCTCAACAAACTTTTCCAGGTCAGAAAGTACTGAAGATGACACAGCCAATTGTGAGGCTTCAAGAGGACCAATTAGGAGATGTAGAACTCTCCCGGTAGTTTGTCTGCTTTTGATTTTGGTTAGGTTAGGTTCTTTGGTTACATAAATTGAGATCCACATTCTGCTTTTCAGTTTTCTCAAAAGATCTTGTTTTTTAAGTTTATGATATATAAACCAGAAAACAAATCTGAATTGTGAGATAAAAAGTCAGTTGCCATTTACATTTTATATTCCTTGGTATAAAACAGAACTTTGGGATATAAACTTTGAATTGTGAGGGGGGACAAGTCACAAGTCTGAGGTCTCACAATTCTAATTTTGATTAGAATTTTGAGTTCCCTTGTCTGTCGTTCACTACGACGTATGTCGTATCGACAGACTGGGTATAAGACCCAGTCTGTCAATACGACATACGTCTCCGTTCCCTGATGGTTACAATAGGTAACCTAGACGTTTCTATCTTGCAGTTTATTTTAAAAACATCAGAATTGCGACCATGAAAAGAATCTTTGAATTCATAAAATAAAATGAAATAATGGTTTTAAAAATAAAAATGTTTTTATTTGCATAATATATGAGTGTATACTGTGCATATTTATTATGTATATATAAATGCAAACACATGCATGTATACATTTAAGAAAACTATGTTGTTTATATATGAAATATATTTATATATAATAAAATTTTCAAACTATAGACTGAATATACACAGTACATGTAAACAAAAACTTATTTTGGATGCGATTAATCACGATTAATTGGTTGTCTGCACTAATTTATATACAAAAAAGGGATGGTAAGATTCACCGATTCGCATTGGTAAAAAACGATTTATTAATTTATTAGTATACGCGCTTTACTTTTAATGTAGTTTAATTTCTCTTCTCTTTCTTACCATTTCTGCTATGTGAATATGATGAATGCATTACATATCAGAATTTATGATTTGCTGTCTGTCTGAACCAAATAAATACAAGCAAATTGAATTGCATAGCATCATATTTTTTTCATTGCATCGTATCGCACTGAATCGCATTAATTTGAAAAGATTCTAAATTGGATCACAATGCTATCGCATCATATCGGTATATTTATTAGTTATATCCTACAAGGATCAGAAGTGTTGGGGCCTAATGGATAGGGAGTTGGACTTATAACCCGAAGGTTGTGGGTTTGAATCTCAAGTCTGCCGGGAATTGTAGGTGGTGGTGGGAGTGAATAACCAGCGCTCTCTCCACCTTTAATACCACGACAGAGGTGAGAAAAGGAGCGATCAAAAGGACCTTGAGCAAGGACTCCGGGTGCTGCAGCATTGGCTGCCCACTGCTCTGGGTGTTTACTGCTGTTTACTGCTGTGTGTGCACTTTAGATGGGTTAAATGCTGAGCACAAATTCCAAGTATGGGTCACCATACCCGGCCACAAGTCACTTCACTTTCACACTTTCAAAACGTATATCGCATCTGCCTCAGTAATGCAGATGCACATTCCTAATACATAACAAAATCATTTGTAAGAAGCTGTTAAAAATCCCTATACTCACATGTGCTGATTGACCACAAACAACCATCTAGCACGTTTACATAGAAAAACGAATAAAAAAGCAGCACAATGCTACAGATTCTGTCTGAACAAAACTCTGTTTGTCCCGTTTAAACGTTTAGAAGAATTAAAAAATGGCAGAAACAGACTTTGCTTACAAAGACAGATGTCTTTGACAGGTACAAGACAACAATGTACACAATAAAGATGAATCCATCTAAAAACACTAGATTATCCAGACATACAGTTGACAAGGTATTCCCCAGCAGCTTCATCTGATTCAACAAAAATTGTGTTGAGGGGCCATTTCCAGGAAAAGAGTCGACTCGTGAGTGAGGGTATGTGGAGTCTGATGTAAATGTAATATAAAATTTCTTTCACTTCCTTCAGTTGCGGCAATTAGCCTAAGGAGTTATTCTCTCTCTGGTGAACAACTCACAAGCATGCAAAATGAGACGACATGAAGGCTTGCCACTACATTAGTATACCTGACAGACCTTGGGTCCTACTCCAAAACAATACAAATGAGGAGTTTGTCGTTTTGGGGTCATCCCATGACCGCACGGCATGTCTTGGGGTTCCTCACAGCATCAACACCAAAGCCTTGGAGACCTATTATAAGCAGGCCCTGGACAGAGGCTTTGCTTCCAGCACTTTCCTGATGAAATGCCACATGTTTTATGGGAAGTAACTCTATGGTGGACAGGGTCATAATGAGCCCATGGAGAACCAGGCATCTGTCAGTGCTGGGCTTGTGTGTGCGTATGCATGTGGTAAATATGAAAGAGAGACTAAAGAGAGAGACCGAATGAGAAATAAGAAAGAGAACAAGAGATACAAGGCTCCTGTGGACAGTAAAATTAGCAGTCAGATGGCGGAGGCACATTACACCAATAAATAGAGAAATTCTTGGCCTTAAGGAAATATAATACATGCAGATTGAACTGCTTTGTTTAGTGCTGGCATTAGAAAAGGCCATTTATGGAGAAACCTTGGATTATTGAGCCTTTTATGAAAGATGTATTAAAGGAGATGTGAGTGGTAAAACTTGCTATTACAATGCTTTAAGGTTTACTGGATATAGCTTCTACGATAGAAAATTAATTACAACAGCACACATATTTAAGTGCATTTAGATTAAATAAAAAACTAAATGAAATCCACAATCAAGCTTTCACAGCACCAATTGATATGTGAGTGTAACCGCTATACTGTTCAGATCAATCTCTGACTTCCAAGCTGCCAACATAAAGGATTCCCAGGGCAGACTGGGCAGACATGCTGGAGACAAGTTACTTGACTCAGTTTTAAAGGGACAGTTCACTCCAAAATGAAAATTAATCATTAAATATTTAAGGTTATTATTTTACTAATCTATTTGACTAATTATTAATCTATGAGCATGGAAGAAAAAAATACTTGCTTTAAATAAAATTTGTTTTTACTACATTTCTGGATCTGGATCATCAATTGCATTGCTGTCTATGAACTAAGTCATAGCCAAAAATAAATTGTATGGGTCAAAATTATACATTTTTCTTTTATGGCAAAAATCTTTAGGATTTTATGTTAAGATAATGTTCAATAAAGATATTTAGAATTTTTAATAGTGATATGTAGGGGTGTCCCCGACTAAGAATTTTCACAGTCCAATTGGAATTTTCAAATCTTGCCAATATACATTTCTCACAACTTCCGTATTTTGCACCGGAAATACGCAATTGCTGTGTAAACCTATTTCCACCCCAGTATGCCGGTAACCAGTTAAACAACAAAGATGGCGCAAGCATCGAGCAAGAGTTGTTGTAGCGTACCGGGCTGTTCTTGCAATGCCCCAAAGCAGCCTTATTTATCTTTCCACTCCTTCCCTGCTAACAAAGAAAGAAGACAAAAAACTAGTTTATGAGGCTCCTCGTTTTTCCTCTGAGATGGGTAGCATCTAGCCCTCACAGAAACCTGCCTGTCTACTACATTTGATACTATGACAATCAAACATAAACACAGACGTTGCCAGAGAAAAAAAATGTTGATGAACTGATGATGACAGCATTCGGCTAACGTTAACATTAGGCTAATGCGCTAGTTGCTACACACAAGACGTTCACTTAGACCAAAGGCAGACAGTGAATGTTGTATTGTTTGTAACATCACGGAAACGACTGTTTTATTGCTTTAATAATGTACATGTCCTCTATGCTATCCATACATAGCCCTAGGTCTAAATGGTCACACTAATAATTTGTTAAACCGATTGCTCTTGTAGCTACGTTACTTGGGACATTCAAAAACGCTTAAAGCACCACAAAAACCTATGCGAATAAAGTGAATAATATAACGTTAAGCGTTTTCTCCCCCATAGATTTCCATTTTAAGGAAACAGCTTAACATGGTTACTTTAACAACGACTGGGGAAACCAAACTTCTGTCAAATTTTATTTTTAATAATAACTTGCCACTGTCAAAACAACAAGCTCTTATGCAGCTTGTGAAAATAATAATATTACGTTAAGCTGTTTCCTTATAATGGTTATGGGGGTGAACACTTACATGCTATTATTAACTTTATAAACTGAACAAGAGCTTGTTCTTTTTAATAGGCTGTATATTAACATATTGGGAGAAAACCCTATACTATATAAATATATTTGAGTTCTTGCGTATAAAAAACTGTGATAAAAAATGACCAAATGTAATATTTATTTCACTAAAAGCAACAAGTCAAGAGAGGAGAAAACACATGAAAGTGCATGTTCTGGGCTCATCTGCTGTTCTGTTTTTAAAATAAACTGTAAACGGATTTAATCACTGTCTTCATTCATCTTAGTTTTTTCTATGGGGAGAAAAAGCTTAACATGCAGCATGTTGCATTAATATTCTAGGCTATTCTGCCTTATTAATAGTTTAATTTTAATAAGGTTAGCCTATAATTTTAAAGTATTTATTATTATTGAATTTGGTACTTCAATACCAGAGTTTTAAAACATTAAACCCCATTGGGGCAGTGTTTTAGAATGCCCCAAAAACTCTGCTTTGAGCTAAGCACTGGCTCTATTTCTTTATACTCGAGTCTAAGTTCAAAATAAAATATGAACATATGGAGCTATAAATCCCTGCATGCTGCAAAGTAAACATGAAGTGTTTGGCCAAACTTAACTAAATAAACCAAAACATTTATATATATAAAACAAAAACTGAGACCATTTTCATTACTTAATTTCAATAAGATAAAATATTTATCATTTTGGAATTTACTAAAATTACTAAAGCTATAAACTAAAATTACAGTTGTAGCATAAATTAAATTAAAATATTGACAAAATATTAATAAAAACTGTAAAGTGTATCAGTAAAACTAAAATAACACACACACACACACACACACATATTTTGTGTTTACATGTTTTATGGGCACATTCCATAGGCATAATGTATTTTTATTTTTTACTGTTTACGAACAGTATTTTCTCTAGCCCTACACTAACCTTACACTTAAATCTACCCCTCACAGAAAAATTTTCAGCATTTTTAGATTTTCAAAAAACATAATTCTGTATGATTTATAAACTTGTTTCCTCATGGGGACCTAAAAATATCACCACAAGGTCAGAAGTGACTGCTATTGCCATCCTTGTGGGGACAATTGGTCCCCATAACGTCTTAAATACTAGATCTCTCTCTCTCTCACACACACACACACACACACACACATACACACACGCGCTTCTAGCTATGCGGAGCTTTGCCATATGACACGTTTTTTTTGACTGTGAAAAGTCATTTAAAATAATGTTATCCCCTTGTCCCCCATGCATTAAAATGGGCTTCACAGTGCAAATCTAAATCCCTGTGACACCATAATTAAACTATAAAATTACATGTTCTGCTCATGATTCGTTCCAGTGGCACTAATTAGGACTTTCTTTTTCACGGCGCAAACGAAAGCACTGAGTTGCATTTGTAATATTTATTTAGTTTGTCAAATTTACTTGAATCAATGTGTTATTATCTGCTGCATCAGAGCCATTTTGGAAGGAAGGTGTGATAATGACCCATCTCATGCAGACTAGGCTTTTGTGTAGCTGCAGTATCTTTAGACGCATCAACCAGGGGATGATTTCAGCTGTTTTTATACCCCACAGCTATTTTGTAAAACATAGAATTTGTGTAACTAAGAATATGTGGGAACTGTTTATAGCTTCTCGAAATAAGATGTAGTCTGGTTGCCGTATGAAAAATCATAACATTAATATTGGAAATAATGGAAATCGACACAGATGTAAGCGGGAATAGTAAACAATATGTTAATTTTGGCAGCCATCTGACCTGCTTCCATATAATATATGCTAATTTATAGCTACTAATTAACAATAAAATGTGGTGCACTTTAGTTGAACAATGAAGTTTGAGGGTGTTTAATCAGCCCCTTGAGCTCAGAACGCAAACGTTGAAAAAGGTGGAAGAACTACTTTGAATGGTTTTCTGTCATCGGTGGCACATCAAGCACAGTCCTCCAGTTCTTATGTTCAATTCTTTGATAATTATATACAATTACGCAGGGCATAATTAAATTCGTCATTATCTCAAGTACAATGCGGTAACAAGAGAGCAGAATGAGAAAATGTTTGATTGTGATAATTACTGAAATTATTACATGAAGACATACCCTCGTAATTCAGAAATACTTCATTCTCAACCAGGAGGCCACACACAGCCTTGGAACATATTTAACAAGTAAACAAAGTTAGTGAGCAGAGAAAGAAAAGAGCGTTCAAAAATATTCACTTTTATTTGCCCAAGACTTCCCTCCAGTTATAGAATAATATCAAAAACACAGTTTACTGTAAGTCAATCAGACTAACAGTAGAGTATTTATTTGCATTATTATGTTTTTTCCCCTTGTATTATTGTCACCATGTGGCCAAACTTTTACGTATGAATGAGTTTTTACATAGCTACATCCTCCAAGTTTGGCAAAAATATCTCTTTCCATTGAGGAGTTATAGACGCTTTATTAAAAGCAGTTTGGCCCCTTACAACAACCCAGTCTCATTGGAAATACTTGCCTCTATAGATTTCTACAACCTCATATTTACCCTGTATGTACCTTACTTCATGTTTTGCCACAGTTTCAAAGTGAAATGTCCAGAGAGTGGTGATACACGTTTAATATGTAACCGTGGCACGCTTGTATTAGGTTGGTACAGGTACGTATTGCAGTGTTTTTGTAATGCTGCTTGAGGTACGTTTTGTGGCCGTTCAGAATTCAAATGTCCAGTGAGTGTCACTTAATGATTGACGCTCATGTTTGAAATATCCCCTGCACCAAACATACTGTAAATCGAAAAAAAAGTGTTTTCACTGATGCAGTCATGCTTTTTTAAACTGATTTGTGAACTGTTTTACATGGGATTCGAACCATTGCAACGCCGTATCATTTGAGTTACGGAACTAAGGATCTAAGGACAACATTCTGCAACTAATTGTGTGAAAATTAGCCTTTATTAATCAAAAAAGTTTTAGTTTTAGTGCCTCTACTGTTCATTTCAACTGGAAACTCCAGTGATTCATATGTGCTAGTATTTATAAAAACGTGATAAATATACACAGTATACAGACATATATTGTGTAAACAAAAACTTATATTGTGTATGTGATTAATCAGTTGGCAGCACTATATATATATAGATATATTTATATATATACATATAGCTGTGTGTATATATATATATATATATATATAAACCACACTGACATGGGAAATCTAAAAAATGTAAAAATGTCTAAAAGTCTGACACATTATAATGTACAATAAATATTTAAGATGCTGTGACAAAGTATCTGGATACAAGCCAGACTAAAAATTCATAAGCTTCCCAAATAACACAGCAGCTGTCACATGTTAAGCATTATATAATTTATGTCAATGATGATGTACTATATATGAAGTTCTAAAGGCAACAGACATATACATTCTAGTCTTTTCATGGTCCCTGATGATTCCCCTTTCCCCAGTCTTTTTATCGTAGGTGTAATTGATAGGCTTCCCCTTACCAGAGGCACTTAGGAGATTTCCAAAAATCCTTTATAAGCCATTCCCAAAAATACAGCTTCATTCATATTTTATTTAAACTAAAAGTTTAACCACTGCAAAATGTATAACTCTTCACCCCACTTAACTGAATTATTGATGTTACTTAACCCTGCAGAGGAAAACTCATCACATTGACCCTGAAACAATGTATACAGCAGCTGACTGTTCACATCATAAACTGGTTTTCCAAGAACAAGAATCAATAGGTCAAGGAGTCTTATAAAGGAATAGTTCTTACAAAAATAAACATTTGCTAAATATTTTATATAGGTCATCCAAGATGTAAATGTGTTTGTGTCTTCGTCAGAAAAGATTTAGAGAAATTTCAGAGTTGCTCATAAATGACATAAAAGCCTCACAATAATTCACGGGTAATACAAACCACTCCAGTCCATCAATTAACATTGTGAAGCATGTTGAAAACCTCTGTCTGTCAGATATTAATCCACCACTTTAGGACACCTTTAAGTCTTTTAAACCATTGTTTCCAGCTTCCAGATAAAATATGAGTTCTCTATCCATAATATTGCTTTCTTCAGTAAAATTATAGCCTTCCAGGAATGGTTGCCTTAAAACTGAAATTACAACCATACAGCACTTCATTAACATATAACCCAAGCATAAAGATCTACTCTTACCTTAACCTCGTTGATTTGCAAGCTCTTGAAGTTCCTTCAGAAAAAGCAAATCAACATGTGTAAAATAATACCAGTATTGGGATTTTGATTCAAATGTACAATCAATAATGTCTCAAAAGACACCACTTAAAAGTAGTTTCATATGCTTGTTATAATTTCTTGTTGCCACATCCCTTAACAGCTGTTAAATATTACACTGAAGCAAACATAATCCATCAGGTTCCATTGACGCATGGCAATACTTCATTACGTTTTGTTTGTTGTTAGGCAATACTCTGGAATACTCGATTCTGATTGGTCTATCGTGCCATCATGTGGGATGATAGTGTAGTCTGCTAATCCGGTAAAAGGTGAATGGCACTTGTGACAAAATGGTTGGAAAGAACAAATCTACCTCTAACAAAAATATGCTGTAAGAGCATTTTGCTAATGTCCCCAATAGCAAAATGATAAAAATCAAGCAGCCAGTGAGCAAACCCTCCTCCTTCCCCAGCTCCACTTGCATAGATTTTCTCTGGGATAATTTTATTTATATATATGGGGATTATTTCATTTCATCACAGCAGCAAGTCTCTGTACTTGCTCTTCTGCAGCAGTGTAGAAGACTTATTTAGCCAACACCAAACAGTTGTATTGCTATGTAAATTATTGTACCATGCAAAACTCTCTTAGAGTCATAAATGTTTTTTTTTTTAAATATGTTTAAAAGAATGTTGTTTTCTTATGTGATTGTTACAAAATATTTAGCAAACATTATGAGAATGTTACTTAGATAAACATTAGACAAACTTTTCAGTGATCTACGGTGTATTAACTGCCGCTGCATTTGAAACCATTTGAACCGACTTTACTTACTAGATGCGCATGAATGCAATGCAATATATCGGCCAGCCCTGTTTACCATTATTAAATAACTATAAAAACCAAAAGTTATGTAATGCTGCGTTCACACCAGAAGCGAATTAAGCGTTAAGTGCAAGTAATTTACAAGTTAAGTCAATGCACGATTTGCGCGACTTAAGCGGTGCTGAAGTTGAAAAATCTGAACTTTGGCGAAAATTCAAGCCACGTTAACCAATCAGGAGCTTGCTTTTGTAGTGACATGATTACTTTCAAGTGGAAGAATAATTCCCAAACTATGGAGGAAAAAGTGATGTACGACACATCTTCGTACATTAATAGAAACAAATAAAAAGAAAATAAATATTAGATTTATTAAACCAAAGTTTGCCTATTAGATATACACAAAAACAAATTTTAGCTCATGTCTAACCACTACAGAGACTGGAAGCGCCTGCCTGAAACCCTTACCATGACGCTAAATCGCATTAGCTGTGAAGCGTTTTTTACGCGCGAATGAAGCGAGTAAACTCAAAATGTTCAAGCCTCCAATTACACGCCAATTAGTTAGCAAGTTGCGTCTAGTGTGAACGTACCATAATGCATTCCAGCCTTATCTGAAACTGAACTACTTTCATGTCTCTTGTATAATCGTGGACTCGCACTCTCGTTTCAAACAAATGCTACTGCTGTGTAGCTGTGTAATATACGGGCTAATGTACAGCCAACTCATATACATTATAATTTTCATAATGTATGTATGAGTCACAAGCTGTATTTTCTTTGATCAAACCTGTAGTGGAAACATTTAAACAATTAAATGACCCCCATGCAGCAGATAATGATTAACCGCAGTTCACCCCTTATGCATAATCAGAGATGTGAAAAAAGTCAAATAAGTCCACATTGAAAAAAAAGAAAGGAAATACTCATTTATCCTTTCATTACTGAAAATGAAAGCTGTTTCACAGAATGTCCCCGGCCACGCGTTCACTCACCTTTGCTCCCACCGCAAAGTGATTCTGAAAAATGGACAGATATAGCGCTTTATATTTAGTTTGACGTTAATGGCTCAGTAGGTTCTTGTTTTCTTTGTCCTTGTCTTTTTCACTTTGTAGCTCTTGTTTTATAGTCCTGTTTTGACATATTTCATTGGCCTTAGCTAGTGAGGCAAAAAAAGAATTCAACCTTGCAATTCCTTTTTTCATATTTCTCTTTTGTTATTATTGTTATTTTTTGTAAAACCTCTCTCTTGGTGTTGGTGGACTTACTAACCAAGGGGACGTATATAATGGAACTCCATTCATCCAGATAAAAAGAATGTTGTTTCCACAGCAACAGGAGCCTATTAGACAGACACAATATGAAGCATCACTCTCAGGGACATAAGATCTCTGACTAGTTCATTATTTCACACTTTGCAAGGAAAATTAACTTGCGCTTTCCATGTGAAACGTTGTCGGGCTATAATGACATTCAGTGTCTATAAAAACTGTTTTATCACAATATGTTGAAGACATCATTACAGATACGATTATTTGAATATGGTAATCATGAATGTGAGGTCTGCTGTATGCCTAATGCCACTCAAACAAGGTCTAAATGGCTTCACCATGGTCCATTTTTATCTTTTTGTTCATCACCATTCAAAGTCATGTGAAATCAAATCAGCCATATATACACTTTCTTTGTCCGATCACGAAAGGACTCTGTTCACAATCTTTTTTTAAAATTTATCTTTTCTCCACTTCTGAAATGACTTTTCAGTTCATCTGAGATCAACCAAAGCCCCATTATTTTTCAGGCCAGCCCCTCCCCTCCTACCACTTGTTATATAAAGGTACCTCACAAAGGGATCATCATATTTGGTGATCATTAGCTTTGAGCAGTTATAAACCCCTGCAATAAATTCCAGTGGATGAAATCAAATCCAAATAGCTTTTTTCTGTTGAATACCCTGTTTCACTCAGAAATATGTGAAATTGCTCCTGCAAAATGGCTTGCAAACAAGGTGTCAAGCTGAGCTACTCCCATCGAGAGGAATCAGAATGCTTACAGATCACTTCCTCCCAAAGCTCAGTGTAAAAATCATGCCTCTACACTTATATTTCTGCAAGAAACCCCCAAAAAACATTGCACTAAAAACTACAGATTCTAACTGAAATAAACACGTGGCAGCAAAACAAAGAAAACGTTTTGTTCTCGTTTAAACAAATTGTGAGATCAAAGTAACAGTAATTAAAATTAGTTCAATCATGTTCTGACCTCAAAAATCTTTCATCATAGAATCACCACAGTGATTTGACTTGTAAACTAATACATTGTGACATTTGCATCACACAAACAGCTCCATATGGCTTTTCTGATTAGGTAAACTTGCTTGGTAGCGCACCTGGTACAACCATGCACTTGTGATGCAGAGCTTTGATTAAAGCTATTGGTTAGGTTTCGGTTAGAGTTTACTGTTTTTTTTCCACCAAAGCTATTTTATTTTAGTCACTGAATGGACACTTCATTTCCAAACCTTCATCTTTTTTAGATAAAACCGAAAAAACCCCCAGCATAGAATTACTTTGCCTAAAGGTCAGCACATGTACGATTTTCCAGTGACTCTGGGTTTCTATCTTCAAATATTACTGACCTCCTTGGACTCGAAAATGGTTTCATGTTGACTTTATGCATCATAAACATAGGATTATATAATTGTGCAAAGTATAGCATCTGTAATTATTACTGTGAGGTGTGAAAACTATATTAGATGACAGTGACTAATACGTTCTCTGTGCACAGATGACTAAACAAGCCATTTCATATAAGTTATGGAAACTTAATCAGTCTAATTCAAATTAAAAACATAACCATCTGCCCCTCATCCCCCTCCCACCCTCTTGAAAGTAATTACCTAACACTAACTGCTAGCAGTGTAATATGTTTTGATCTCTCCTCCAATTGTTTAATTGCATGCAAATATATTCTCCTCATGCTCACAATGGTTCTTGGTGCAGTACAAAGCAGACAAGCGCGGGATATCTGTACCAGTGCACAGTTAGATCTAACACAAAGCGCAGACAAGAAGTCATTTATTTGAATCAAAATGTATGAAGTTTGGTGTGTGATTCTGGTTAATGCGAAGACTGATGCGAAAACGACAACAAGTAAGCAGAACTAATTAACATTAGCTCTCATTTCTCTTTTTTTAATACTTCTTTCTTTCCTATTGAAGATAATTGTATAAACAAGATAATTGTAAGTACATCCATATCACATATCCACAGCCATATCACCCTGCAGCTCTGCAGCTCAAAATGCGTCATTCAATCATACATTCTCTGAAATAAAGGTATAAAAGCTGTCACTGGGGTGGTACTTTTTGAAAAGGTACACTTTACCTATTAGGTTCAAATATGTATACTTTAAGTACTAATATGTACCTTTAAGGTACCAAAATGGACCCTTTAGGTACAAACATTTACTGTACCTTTTGAAAAGGTATTCCTACCCCAGTGGCAACTTTTGTACCTTTATTTCTGAGAGTGTAGGTTGATGCCCTCCAGAAGTGTAAACATGCTAGCGAGTTAATGTCTTCTGTGTAGTGTGAATAAAATTTAGATATAGTACATATGCAATGTTGTCATTGTTATATTACTTATAGCATAATTTGGCCACTTCACTGACATTTACAGCTCCCAAGACCTAATGGGGTATTAAATTGCCTTCCTGAAGTAGTACAGTAGGTCATCAAGGTACTTTTTTTGTACAGACTAACATTTGTATATACTGTTTTTCACTTACTATATGGTAGACTTATTTGGGGGCAGAGTATGTCTCTGTGGTGTTTTAAAAACGTGTCTTTATTTAAAAATGCTGTCTAGCGCAGCATAGCAACACTAGCTCAACCAATGGCGTGGGTTTGGGGGCAGGGCTATCGGTTTATTTGACCAACAGCAGACGGGGGAGTTCAGGACACCTGTTTGAAAACAGTTGGAGAAATAACAAACTACACATTTAAGAAACAAAGGCCAAGACTGATTTTATACCTTACATCTCCTTCCAAGCAATGTTGCTTATGGTTTTAGGCATGCCTGAGGTGATCTCTTCATGGGGAAATGAAGCTCTGAGAACTTCCAGACAGAGTGATTATCAAACAACAGAATAAAAATCACATTTCTCTCCGGTTATGGAGCGCATATTAATAATTAACTCAATTTGTGAACATCTTTTACACTCAAGCATATGTTTCAGAAATGATGTAACATCAAGATGGCATAGGATTCACTGAATTTTTCCCAAGAAATTGTGTGTGTGTGTTCGGAAATCCATTGCTGGTTAAAAAAAAAAAAATATGCAGTGCTCTAAAAATTCATAGCATCCATTACAGAGCCCTTGTCAAATAGGAACATATCAAACTTTAAAACAGCTTCCATTTGTCTTACCTTAGGCAGGAATTGACCTCTTTATCTCATCTGCCATTCTGTCTCTCTTCTTCTCTATGGTATTGAAATACATGAGCTCATTCAAACCTTTTTTAGTGTAAAGATAATCTGTAGTCCATAGCGCTCAAGAGCCTGAAAGGTCCATGGTTCTTCATTTCTCTTCCAATTCTTCTGAAAGCTTTGTGGTAAAAGGTTACACAGGTTTGAATGACGGATAGAGAAGCACAAAAAGTTGTTTCAAGGCCAACGTCTGCAAAAATCACCAAATTAAAACTCATCAGTCTTAAAAAGCAAAAGTCATTAGTTGCACAAAAAAAAAATGTGCAAGATTTATCTAAACGTAGTAATTTGAAAAATTTTGGAAGCCTGATGCATCAGCAATAAAGATGAACGATGTGTCATATAGAATGATGTTCACCCATTCAAAACTGGGCAACAGTTTCAAATAAATATTAGGATTCATTAGCATTCGGAAACACCGTGGAGAGTTGTGTACGGAATATACATTACATACAAGTAGATAAGTTCTGTATGAGTGAATCTAATACTTGTGCTGCATTAATGAGAAAAAAATCTGTTCAATGAAAAGAAAGTACACATCATCATCTCACACTTTTTGCAGTTGCTGTATAATTTTAGGCCCACGTAACAGGTTCCAGTATTCACACTGAACATTGGAGCAGTGTGGTGCTGCTTCCTAGAACATTCTCAGAAGTTGACAATGAATGTGATGAAAATTATGTTATGTAAAACAGTCTTAATACTTGAGTATTTTAATATCTAAACTCTTTATTGGAATTGTTTCTTTACTGTATAAAAAAATGTTAACATTAATTTTTTTTTTTTATATCGCAGACTTAAAAAGGTTTTAACTTTGAAAACCATAAAAAAGTGTGCCTTTAGATAATGAAATATGGTTGAATAGTCACAGTATAACGTATAACCAACAGGTGGTGCTATGACTGAATTGATTGGTTTCGGGCAAAGCATTGTAAAAATGTCAATATATCCATTTTTTGCACAGTTACGGCATCAGATCAATTCCCTTATTAATACTTTACATGTTAACGATTTATAATGTCAGAAGGCTTTTTATACCTTTTAACCTTCAGAAAATAAACTGAGGAATCTATATCCATTCAGTTTTAATAATAAAACAAACAATAATAACAAAACCTTCTGTGCTTGGCTTCTGAAAAGAAGAGAAAAAAAATACAACTCCTAAGAAGCTGTTGTAATCGGTATCGTGGACTTGATTGCACAGGTTTTTGGGCTAAACTGAGCTTGAACGATGACATAACTTAATATATTAAATGACTTTATTTTTTTGCATTATCGACACACATTATACGTATGGTAAAAAGCGCTATATAAATTTTGGTGGCTTTGGAAGCATGTTTTTTTAAAGCCTTGATACCATTAATATTAGGTGTCTTAACCAGGATTCTTCAGTCAAGCAACAATAACTCTGAGCACCTCATAACTTGCCCGCATTAAGATCAAAGCTGCTTTCCACCATTATAGATGCAAATTGATTAAATTATGCTGGCTAGCTTTCAAATTCCATGAAGGTTAGAAGGATCATTTTTAGAAAACGGAGGGGAAAAGAGAGGAAGACACATTCTCGCACTTCTCACATGAGTAGTCCTCATGCTCCTCAGAGATAAAGCACTCTTCATATAAACAGTTATCCTCTCTACTCCATAAACCATTTTAAACATTATATACTTACGCACTCATAGAATTTTCTCTCTGGCCAGTATGAGATGGATACGCTTTACACTTAAAGAATTGCTCACAATTTGGTTAATGAGCCTTGTGCTCTGTGGGACGTCCTAAATGTGACAGAACAGAATGCACTGTTTTAGAATTTAAACATTTTATTTAGTGCTTTACTGTATATAAACCAGTAGAATTTATTTCTAAATACCAGCGTGTGGGTTTGAAAAAACAAGAAAAAGAGAATAGCATTTTTGGATTAAGTATACTTATATACTGCTCTGAAACAACAACAACAACAAAAAACATTAGGGAAAAAAATATTAAAACATACTAAACTTTGTATCAATTTACATTATTCTTAAAGGGGTCATCCGGTGCCACATGCACTTTTACAAGCAGTTTGGACTGATAAAGATCCACCCAGTTCTTTTAATTTAGTTAAAAAAAAGTTGCACCTTCTTTCAAATGCATGTCAGTGTGGCGTCAAACTAACAGAGGCCACTCTCACAATAGTGAGCTGTCATCAGGACCGAGACGCAGAGACAAGCAAAATTCCTAAGAGATTGAGGTGTTTTGGTGTTGAATGTATTAATGAACATAGAAGTAGTCATTTACCCCCGAGATCTGAGTGACTGAAGACGCAGAAGATAAACGTTTGGTTTGGTTCTGAAGGGAAACGTGCCCTTGATCAACTGAAATGCACTTATGTTCGCATGAATCATTCATGAGCCAACTGCACCTACAGAAGCAGTGAGTGTAATGTCTTTAAATTAATCTTTGCAAATCAACTTGTCTAATAATGTGTTAATTAGCTATTTTCACAATGAATACGGCTAAAAAAAGATCCTCTGAGAGTGCCTCGCAAAAGAGGGGGCGGGGTCAGCGGAGCTCGTGAAAATTTAAAGGGGAAGTACACAGTGATTTCTAAAGAGGGTTTTTTACACTATCTTTGAGAAATTTTAGAACAAACTATTACAAACTTTCTATTAAGACTCTAAAGAATCATATAAGCCACTGGAAAATTGGACATATTGGACACTACAGACATTTAAAGGAGTCTTCGGATAGCTATTTTCCACAAGTTGATATGATTCTTTAGGGTCTTATAAAGAAGTTATATTCATACAGTTATATAACATACTTTGGTTAAAATTTCTCAATGTAGTGAAAAAACACATTTATCCTGTCAAAATCAACTCTGTTTTCAGCAAGCCATTCTAGTACATGTTGCTTTAAATGCTAATGAGCTCCGCTGACCCCGCCCCTTTCTTCCCTGGGGTGAGGAGCTGTTCTCATGAGACTGTTTACTTTAGTCACAAAAACTTGCAAATACCTCTTTTTGACTGAAGAAATAAATACATATACATCTTGGATGACATGGGGGTGAGTAAATGATAAGGATTTCTTTATTTGAAAGTGAACTAATTCTTTAACCTCATTGCAACTCTTCAATTGTACCCGGAGGTTCAAGTATTAACTGCAGTTCAATGAATACTCAAATCTGATTGGTCAGATGCTGATTGGATGTTGTGATTGGTTGGAATAGTTGCTGAGCGAGGATTTCCTGTCCTAGCTGAGCTGTTGTTCAAATGAGACATTTATAAACAACATTTATGTTCTCTCCAATATGGTCTCATTTGTGTCTTTTTCATAATCAATAATCTTATCTGAGGATAAATTAAACAATCAAGATGAGCTCTTAATGAGCTTTGAGCTTAGATACAATGCTTGTTTGGACATACAAAATGTGCAGAAATATAATAAATTGCTATTTATACAGAAACACTAGGATTTGTTTCCTGTGTGAATTTAGGATGTTGTGGCACGGAGGAAGAAATTATCACTCCAATTCATGACATTCCCTGCTGCCAGTTTCACTTGTATCTCCCCAGCTGTCCTCTCCTCGACACACACCTACTGCTCTCCTGAAGCCCAGCTGTTTGTCCAATTTGTCTCCCTCTTTGCCACTGTTTTGGGCCTTGTTACCCTCTCGTCTGGCAGGAAGTGAGCACGGTTTTGAAAGATTATCCAACCTGATGCTGTTCCTGAGACCCTCCTGCGATCACAAACATGACAAGAATGAAAAATGTGACTGCGGTTTTTGACTAGCTCTAATGACCAGTGAAGAAACACAGTTTAAGAGAAGAACAAAACACTAATGTGTACAGTGTGGATTTTAGCACATTGCTATAAGGTTGCTAACATGTTGAGTGTAGATTTTAGCATGTGGCTATGCAGTGACTAATGTGCTCTAAGCCGATATTAACATAAAACATTTACTATGAGTTTAATAATGTGTTTGCAGTGGATTTGAGCAAAGTCCCTTTTAAAGGAAAGTCTGTTCATATGGTGGCCATATTTCCGATGCCTCTGCACAGCTAAATCAGCAAAAAAATCTGAAAAATGCTTTCCTATGAATGTTGTTTCATGCTCAAATAGCATTAAAAAAGCTTATTTTTAATGCTAGACCAACCACAAATTCTGTCTCTACAAAGTCTGGTGTATTGCTATGAGGTTGCTAACATGTTCAGAGTAGATTTTAACATGCTACTATGATGTTGCTAGTGTGTTTAATATGGATTTTAGCTCTTTGCTATGAAGTTGCTAGTTGGTATGTTTTGATGCTGATCCTTTGCTGGTTTATGCTGGTTTAAGATGGTGGTTTTGCTGGTGTATGCCAGCATAAAGCGCAGGCTGGATGCAAAACAAAGGAAAGACTGGAGGTAGCCCATTAAAACTAGCAGGAGATTCGGCTACATAAGGAGCTTAAAAAATAATTTTGTTAAGATGTTGGGTGCCAGAATCGACATGATACAGACTTAGAAGTATTCCTCACATACCTGACGCTACTGTCAGACAAAAAACAGAGGGCAGCTGTGGTTAAACGTGATAAAACAAGCTGACTTGACAGAAACAATCTTCTTATCAGAAAAGGTTCAATATTAATAAGTATTGACTTTTGTTGTTATGGCCGCGTCGAAAGTTTTATTGTATCTCACGACTATGCCATTTTGAAATAATGTCTGTGTGAATGTGTGCAAAACAACAAACTGACTATTTGACTTTTTTAATACTTAAATGGTAGTTACATAGCCCCTAGACCTCACTTATCATGAAAAAAGACAGAAAAATTCAGATTTGACAATATGGGGCCTTTAATGAATGTATATGTTTTTATAGGTTCAGGAACATTTTCCTGATAGCATATGTACAACACAGAGACATCTATTTGACGTCTGCTTTTACACCTTTAAGACAATATGTCTATAGGAAGTTTCTTATCAGATAGACGTCTATTAGATGTCTTTAAGGTGTTTAAGATTTAGAAACTAACATCTTACAGACGTCTGTCAGATGTTTGAACACAGCAGATGCTTTCCAGACGATCTTGCAGATGTGAGTGTGCTACATTGGTTAAAACTTACTCATTCTTCCCCAGTAAAACTAACCAAAAATATTGTTGACTCATCCAGCACTCAGAGGCACGTCAGCAAATCAATATATCTCACCCCAACATCCTGTTTCAGTAGGAAATATATCAACACAGTAGAAACCTGGCTTGTCAAACCATTCCATGCAATCTTTGATAGCTATCCCAAACCTGCACCATCTGATCGCTTTCATCCTCAACAGCTTATCAGAGCAGTTCTGTCCCTCTACCAAGAACTGAGCTTCACACTCGCAACGCAGACAGATAAACAAGGTGTCATTCGAGCCGCCACATGCCAACTCCCTGTCTTTAGAGGACAATTTGTTATGCATCTCTACCATTCAGGAGAGAATAAATACTTCATGGAAGCAAAGCCTGATGATCGGGGGTGTGTTCAATGGTAAATAAAACAAGCGAGGCGCGACTGCATACAAACGTGGCCATCTGTTGTTTATCTCATGCACAGCTTTTGGCAAATCACGTCTAACATCCACATGTGCTGTTCAGTTGCATCAATGTCAGTATGCACTAATGCACCGTACAGCAGTATAGATCAGCAATCAGTTCTCTGCTGAAAGGAACACCACAAGGGAAATGTTTCGAACTGTTGCTTTGCGCTTATCTGAACTTGGCTTTGTACAATCGCTAGTGATTGGATGTTGAAGGATGCGTTTAGCGAGATGCTGTTTTATTGCGTTAATTAGGAACATAAGGACAAGATGGTCTTATCATGCCACATTCGTATGTCATGATCTTTCATTTTATGTATTTATGTAGCATAGCATGAACTGTCTGCCAGTAAGTACACGTGCTTTGCTCATTAGTGGTAGCACACTTGGGATTGGGGTTTGAACAAATCTCTTACGTACTAGTTAAGTATTACATTTTCACCCACACCATTGACAGGTCTGATAACTCATACCATATAGCTTGTTTAGGATATAATTTATTATCTAATCAAATTGAACTTTGTCAAATGATTAATTGTGATTAATCACATCCAAAATAAAGTTTTTTGTTTACATAATACATATATGTGTGTACTGTGTATATTTATTATGCATATATAAAGACACACACATACATCATATATTTTGAAAATATTTGCATGTGTATATTTATATAAATTCTAGCATATATAAATATTTAATATATAATATAAGTACATATTATTTTAAAATATATACATGCATGTGCTAGTTTTTATATATACATAATAAATATACACAGTATACACACATATATTATGTAAACAAAAACATTTATTTTGGATGTGATTCATCATGACTAAAGCTTTTTTTTATTATTATTATTATTATTATTTTTTTTTTTTTTTGAATTAATTGGTCATAGGCCTAAAATTAATTGTCTAATATTGCATAAAAAGAAATTTACAAGCATTTTTTTGGTTTGCTTGTCATTTTAGACTGGAGACACCACATGTGTAACAAGATGTGGGAGAAAATCTTTTAAAAATTACATAATTGGTTGTTTTACCCTCTGTGATTAAAGACAAAAAAAGTCCAATGAAATATCAGTAATTAGCATTTTTGAAATAAAACAAGATCCTCAACACATGTCTGCAATAAAACATGAGGATCAAAAAGACAGTTTAACCACAAGATTTCAACTCTGTTAACTTTTTAAAAAAAATTTTTAGTTTAAAAGAAATGTTAACTGTTTTTGTCCATAAAATTAAAGTCAATGGGGTCCAAGTACAATTCATTTTTTAACTTAATTGACAAAAAGACAGTTTTAAAAACATTCTTTTTTTGTGTGTTCATAAAGTCATGTTTAAAAGGACATGAAGTTAATGAAAACAGAATTTTGATTTCATTGGCTCTAGGATTTTGAAAGAATCCCATCATTATAGACACTCTCACCTTGTGACCAAATAGCTTCCTGACCAACTTTCTCCATGTTGCAAATTCAAAAACAAATGTATTAGCTTGGATTTTGGAAATCCAAATGACTTCTGAATAGTAAAGCCCCTAAAGGTTTAGTATAATGTGTGCTCAGAGTCAGAGTTGCAGACATAAGGCCTTTGTGTTTACTGTTGCAGGCCTCAGTGCACACCTGCTTTTGTCTTTAAGTGAGCAAACAAATTATAAATCACAACCACACTATCTTAACATAAATGCCACCAATGGGTCAAGGTCTAAGTATTCCCTACTGCTCGTAACTTCACCATCTGGCTGCCATCTTTTTCCATTAGCCATTAAGAAAAACAAGGCAAAATATCTTTTTTTAAAAATAAAAAGTACAAAGGCTCCAACCAACCACCAAATCTATTTGTCTTTTTTGTACATGATCATTGGCATTCAGTTCTCATTGGCACTTCTTGGCTTTGTGTCTTATGCAACCTCTTGAAATAATCATCACAGCAATGGACCGCATACAAACCCAGCATCTGCCATGAAAACAATTCCAACTGAAAATGTGTGAGTCTATCAACAAAAGAGGTCCTGATCTCCCAAATTTAAAAGATAGCTAAACTGAAGCCATACAAAACAGTTCAAAAGCAGAGGAAAGTGAAAAATGACCCAGTTTTACCATAAACCAGGTCCACTTGCTGCATCAGCTTCTTATGCATAACCTAGATTGCATATCCAACGCCTCCTGCTTTTCCATTTATGGATCAGTCGTGTGTTTATACACATCAAAGCAGGATACAAACACCTCAGGTGTTAAGCTGAAGCAAATATGTCACCGAATTTAAAAAAGAAATGAACATGCGAATATTTCTACCTCTGCTGATCTTATCCTGGCAGGGAGCTGGTATTGGTCATTACATCTATAGGGTCTTCAAAGGCTGAGTGTTCATTTCATCCTCCAGCATGGGGCTTTTATGCCCAACCTCCTTCAGTTCAAATCCTCCCCAAATGTAGTAGGACATGTGCTTTGATTAAAAGAAACTCTGGCTGACTGAAAATAGAGGTAAGGCAATCAAGAAGTATGCTGTCAGTGGGACAGAAAAAGAAAAGTGGACCAAGTCAAGTTCACTAACAAGTAAAGAACTAGACTGTGCTATTGATGTAGAAAAACAGCTGCAGGCAGCCAAAAGTTAGGAATAATTGAGTTTTTTAATAGTCTTGAAAGTTTTAATAGTCTTGAAATACAATGAAAAAAAAAATAGATATTAACATAGGCTATTTATAACATTATACATTAACATATTAAAGCAAGCATTACCCCAGTCTTAAATCTCACATGATCCTTTACGTAAAATGCTAATTTGCAGCTCAATTATTATTATTAATTATTATTAGTATTCTGATTATTGTTAAGGCTTTTTGCTTTTAATTAATATTTTGTCATACATTTAAGGATTCTATGATAAGTAGAAAGTTTAAACAAATGTAACATAAAATGTTTAAATAATCTTTTATAAACGTCATTTATATCAAATAAACGTGTCCTGGTGACATTTTTTTATAATTTTTTTTATTTAATAATAATTCTTAGAAAAAAACAACAACAAATAATCTTTTTAGAAAAATGTACTAGCCCCATAGTTTTGAATGGTATATGGAATATAAAAATATATAAGCAATATATTTTCCTTTTATGATGAATAAATAAAATATTTGAAATTTTTTTTTTTTTACATCTTCAGTTGTTCGTCATTAGATTGGACTGACATAAAATGTATTGCGTTTTAAATTAGCATTTTAAATGATAGCCTCATTGCATATAAACAGGCTACAATTTAAAAACAGGCTATTTACAGTTCATATTATACAGCATTCAATACTGTATTCTGATTATTCAGCTACTTTTCTATTCTGCACCTATTGCCAATTCATCACAGTGCATTCTGGGATTACCTTCTCCACAAAGAATACACGTGAGCTGCCTTAAATGTAGCTGTTAAAATCTTAGGAAGTAGGATAATTAAGTTACCCACCTTTTGAAACAGCCTTTGTGTCAAAATGCTGCCTACAGAGGCATCTCATTAGGTTCAGGAACTGAGCTCATGACTTTAAGGATGTAGCTGGTAATAGTAGACTAAAACAAACTTCTTATAGGATTGTGCAAACTCAGCAGTGATGGCCCACAGCTATGATATAATCCAGATCTGCACGTCACACAGCGGGAGATAAAAAGATAGATATGCTGCTTTGTTATTCATATCACCGCACTCTGTTTCCAGTAGACACATGGGACAACTATTCTGTTCCCACCAAAACGGCATGTGCATAGGGCTGCATAAGCCAAAGGAAGAGAAGACACTGTGCTTTTCAGCATTTCTCAGAGCACAAGGTAGAGCCTGAAACCAAAATGCAAAAAAAAGGGACTTTTGAGGGAACACTTTGAAATATTGCTGAATAACAGTTACACTGCACAAATAAAGCTGTATACGGCAATGCATAAACAAACATTTCTGTAAAAAAAATATATATATTAGTGGTGGGCCGTTATCGGCGCGTTAACGCGAGACTCTTATCGCGCGATAAAAAAAATATCGCCGTTAATCTATTCACAAAGTTGGGTTGGGAGCTG
>JAUCMT010000114.1:18488469-18505582 GCA_032357475.1 Enteromius thamalakanensis
ATAGATAGATAGATAGATAGATAGATAGATAGATAGATAGATAGATAGATAGATAGATAGATAGATAGATAAGTATACAGTACATGATATGAATATAAATACATACATGTAAATACTTGCACATATTTTCAAAATATATGACATATCTGTGAGTGCGTACATATACATCATATATATACACTGTACACACAAATACATTTTGTGAACAAAAACAAAAACTTACTGATTAATAGCGATTAATGGTTTGACTGCACTAATATATATACATAAATATATATATATGAACAGTAAGTGGGCTACATTTATACCAAAAGCCTAATACATGGAGCTTTTGACCAATTTTTTTTGTCTACTTAGGCCAAATCAACTATACGTACATTACTACACCACCAAGTAGTTTCAAATACTGCATTTTACCATGTATGCAAACAGCTACATTACCTTGAATGCACAAAGTGAAGATGCATATTAGCATTCGAAAGCAGCCACTTGTCAGTCTGTCACTGAGTCTGTGTAAAGACTGGCATCGGTACATTTTTTACTGTAGTACCGGTACTTCTGACATCCCTTCGCAGTTCTGCCAGCACTTTCCTGCACAGCTCCATTTGGCCCCATCACTGTAGCAGACCATTAACCAATGTGCAGCAACACAAATACTCTGACGTATGGCTATACACACACAATAGAGCATAGTGAAAAAGAAACACCCCAGCACGGAGGTTATCCATCAACGTCGCTGCACTGAGAAAATGAAAAGCTTTCATAAGGCGGCCCATTCCGGCTGGTGCATTTGCCATTGAGTGCGCTTGACAGTGTAAACAGATTTGTTGGCCAGCTTGGCTATCACCCCTCAACTAATGGGGTTGAAGAGGAATGGGCACACCACGCAGATATTGAACAGGAGCGTTAATCTTGATTCAGCTGTCATTCCCCCAATGAGGTGTTAAATCAATACAGATATGGCTCCCCAGTTCTAAGCTTTACCTCTCAAGTTCGCAGTCAGGAAGAAAGCTAAGACTTTAATGAGGAGCGTGTAAACCTTTTGCCGACACTCTTTGAGCAAAGACAAATTTATCGGGCGCCATAGTCTATCAGCTCAATCATGGCGAGATGTCAGGGGAAAATCGGATCTACCCACCACGCAAATAATATACGCCGTCGTCTATCCTCTGCAGTGTGCGCTGTTAGTGAACCAAGACAATCCTGTGAGCAAACAATCCCAATCAGCTCAGAGAAATGGCTGAGCTGATAAAGGTTGACTTGTTTTGAAAATGAGTGCTGACGTGCAAAAAAACTAACTAACAAATGAACAAACAAAATAAACGAGAGCGATGCTTGCAATCAAATTTTATTGTCAGGAATGCCTGCTGGGAAACCTTTGCTACTTTGCGGTGATCTATGACTTTGGCATTTGTGGGGTTCTTTGCTGGCCTATTAGCTATCACCTGTTTAAGCCTGAATATTTGCATTTAAAGCATAACTTGCCCAACCACGTGGAAGGAAGACAGTGAGACCCACTAGGGGAATAATGAATTGATTTTTCATTTTTCTGCTTTTGTATTTTCTGTTTATTTATTTAATTTTTATATTCCTTGCAACGAAGAGTGGAAAGGGCCGGTGAGCTGCTCAATTTAAAGGTTTGTTACTTCAAATGAAATTTGAATGATTCGCTTAAAGCCAAGTCTCTTTGTAAGCAGCGATGCCTGTACTTCTCAGCAACTGGGGAATGCATCACACGCTCATTACATTTTTGGTTAAAGATTTTCTCTTTCATTTTCTCTGTCTTAAAAGGTTTTGTTCGCATCTTGCACTGATATTAACTCTCTTTGATCTCGTCATGGTAGATGATTTGCTGCCCTGTCAAGAAAAAATGTAGAGTAATCTGAATGTGAAGCTAAGGCTTCAGAATGTTCACATTATTATATACATCAGGGCAGGGGTCTGAGATGAAAAGTGTATGTGTGGGGCCTCTCTCCTCTCTCTGGGTCCAATGAGACTACATCACAGGCCAATATTCATTCTCAACATTTCTGACAACAGCTCTGCAGTTAAGTCCAGAAGTCTGAAAGCACACTGAAAATATGGATGATCTGGAAATGGAAAGTTTTAAGATTGAAAATAAAAACCAAAAGGAAAAAAGGGAAACTTTTTTATATGATTTGTCTAGGGCAATTAAAGCAAAAACAAAAAAGAATAGTATATTTTAGTCTTTTAACCAGTTGCTTATTAGCATGCATATTACTTGAATATTAGCCATATTACTAATTAAATATATTTTAATGCAAGTTTCTATTCTAACTATTAATAAGCATTAAGTCAAATATTGAGTTTATCATTATTTATCAATAGTTTAAATTGTTATGCTGGTAAAACAAAATAACTAAATAATTATATATAAATTATGAATAAATGAATATATTGTACTTCATGACTTTAATATGTGCATAGAAATAGTTTTTTTAAATTGCAATGCATAAATAAATATTTTTTCGCTAAATTTGTCATAATGATTTAAAATAAATATTAAATTATTTTAAATATATATATATATATATAAACTGTATTAAATTGTAATACAAAAAAGCAGCATTACATATTTTGTAGATTCACATCAATTTTGTGATTCACATACAATAGTGCAATATCCAATTTAAACTGCACCAGTGATGTGGTACTATCATCCAATCATGATGCAGGTAAACATGCTGCCACAACCTGTTCCAGTCATATTCTAATCATATGTACATCAAAAAATATGTTTGAAATAGGTTCTTTGGTTGTATTGAATTTTGATTGGATGTAGGTATCTCAAAGATGAAGGAAATGATTTGATATCAGGTATAGACAGGACCGTAAGCCTCTAGCCTTTGTGATATTGTTTGTGCCACACAGTGAAGGAAAAAGCACAAAGTAATAGGGTGGGGGGAGGGTCGGTATGCTTTGAGGGAATTGACCACCTTGACAAGCGAGGTGGAATGGAAGTCGAAGTCAATCTTCGAGCTGCTTCACCGGCGTGACAAGTATACTGGAGTAATCCCTAAAGGGAAGGGCACTCCAATGAGTTTTCCCAAGTTTAGTGCCAGCCACTAGCAAACAGACAGGACCACACATCCAGGCATAATTTCAATTCTGATTTTACTCTGTTATTCCCAATAAGAAGTCCATTAGGATGTGTAACTATAGGGGCTACACATTGCACACTGAGTCAGTGCTAATATAGAAACCAGCAAATAGAAATATGTGCATTATGCAACAGGTAAACAAACCATGCAAGAAAGGAGCAAAGGGGAAAAAACACAGAGCGCACAACATTCAGAAGAAAAGAGGTAGCCGACTGCCATTACATGCAATCACACTTGATGTGCTCCCTACCAAACAACATGAACACTTTCTGTGTTCATTCATCATGACAGGGACTACGGGCAGATCAGTCTGTTTTGTTTTAAGAAGACATGATTCAGTCCTTGAATTAGCTATATCACCCCAGGCAGATTTGCACTAATTCACTTTTACAAGGTTGCACTGGAGACTTGGAAACCGTGTGCAAAACCGTCAAGCAAAGCAGAGCAACCTGCTTCAGAATTGCGGCATTGTGAAAATGTAGCTCATTCTTCCTCTTGCATTTCATATTTCATGAATTCTAGTTGACTGCTACTGCAGGTTTGCCTCTATACATCAAAATGTTCAGTCTACAAAGTCATAAAGTATTGCTCAGAAGCTGCTCTTTCATTTTAGATGATTCTACTATGAAAAATAAAATAGTGACAAGAAAGCAATGGCACAACATTGTAAATGTACAGAGCTACTCAAATTGACATGGCTGAGATAATTTGCTCTCGGATTAATTTAATAAGAAACATTGAAATCTAAAAATGTTTATTTTCTCTTACTGCATAAATTGGTGCCTTGGCAAATGAGAGCACTGTTTCTGACAATTTTGAGATGTTCACATAGCAGAAGAATACGGTTGTCAGACAGTATATTTAAGCTCCCAACACCGTTATATTCATAACCGGTCTGGCTGTTTATAGGAACTGACAACTGCGTTCAATAACCAAACTCACATTTTAAATTTTCTGGATTCATAACCATATATTTGACAAACACCTGCTGTGTAAAAAAAGAACCATGAGTCATACAGTGCAAAATATATACAAAGACAGCCATGTTGTGTTTTAATGTGTACTTCTGGTAAGAGGGCAAAATGAGCTACTACAGTATGTGTCACCTGAAAGTTTAAGATCCACTCGCTGTCTTACACTGACACTAGTCTTCTGTGTGCAACTAAAACAATTCCGTCTCCAAACTGCTGTTGGTGCATTAATGTACAAATCACTTACGTAGCGTCAGGTGTGATATTCCAGTAAAAGTTACTGTCATCATTCTTTGTGAAAATGTCCCTTTATACAGAATAATTCAGAAAAAATTGTTCCAAACTTGCATGACTTCTATTAATCAGAAAGTAAACTATTTAACATTTTGAAGCTTTTGTGTATGATCCATATAATGTCAAGACTGTTCAGCATCATATTTATTCTCTTTGTAAAAATAAATAAAATTGCATAACTGTAAGCCCATTTCTGAAGTATTATATTTTTAGCCTCCACAAGGCCTTCAAATGATATCTTTGCAATGTGCAAAATTGTTCTTTGGGGTGCCTTTGGGGTTTCCCTTAATCCTAAATTGTTCCATTTACACAGTTATACACAGTAAAAAATGACTGTGATTTTAATGGTAGAAAATGATAATAATATGATCAAAACCTGTTAAATTGTAAATTCCTGTAAAATTTATAGGGAAAAACTGTAACCCGACGTAACTGTAAAACCATAAAATTCACAGAATTTAAAGTTTTCTTTGAAATAACAAAGTTTCTTAATTTTTTTTTTTTCCAATCAATAATTTTTTTTAGGGTTGTATGTTAAATGTAACTAAATTTAAATTAATATTTAAAAATTGCAAATTTCATTTTAATGAGTCTTATTATGACGGTGAATGACACTAAGCAACTTCTATGAGTTAGTATTTGAAAGCAGCTTGTGATGGGCTTTGGTTCATTATTTGACTTTCTTATCACCACCTGCATCTATCTGGTGGCAAAACAGATTTCAGTAGTTTAATAAGTTGGTATATTAATAAATCAAAACAGATTGTAGCAAAGCACTGAACATTATCAAATACTAGAATAGAGTGATGGTAATGTATAATGACGAGAGTAAACTGTTTATTTATCAAATGCAGAGACGGTCTCTGTAATCAAAACGATGTTAATCACTAGAAATTAGGTGCCGCCTACTAAGCAAGGCAGAGGAGACAGCAGCAAGGAACCAAAACCGCATCCATGAAAGGAAAACCCAGGCTTAGTTGGGGCCAGTTCTTCTCTGCCCAGACGCCCAGCACTAGCTTGGGCCCGCCCATACTTCCTGTGACACTACATTCAATTTCCAAAAAAGTGGGAACCAATGAGAAACAAATTGTTTGACTCTGCTGTTGCAGCTGTTTTGAGACGTTTTCCTACTGCTTTAATGAAGCTAGCTAAAATTGGTTACGGTGGCTTCAGGTTCCGTCGCTACGCATACCTCATCGGAATGAGTGGTCTGATTGGTTGTAGATTCATCCAGTAATATTCAGAGGCATCTGATGGACGCAGGTTAAGTAGTAAGGTAGCTTGGCCAGACTAAGCTCCTATAGTCGTGGAAGCCAGGCTAGCCAAATTCCAGTTCAATATTAGGCATGTCAGGCTGTGCAAAGGACTTATAGTGTGTGTGTGAGTGTGTGTGTGTGCATTTGGTTCCAGTGATCTGTCCACAGGGCTAGGTGTTTTGGTCTCCGATGAAGATCATCTCTTTGTGCTGGTACACCATCTGATCTATATACGGACTGAGAAACAGAATAAGAAAGAGACAAACTAATATTAGCATAGATGCCCCTCTTTTTACGTTGTAATGAGTACATCGTTCATTAAGGGGAGTGTTCCTGGTCAGTCACCTTTAGGATACCACCCCAGTGACGGCCACTTGTATGCTAAAAGCTACAGTTTTTAGCTTTTTTTTTTTTTGAAAATGTAAGAGTAATCCATTATTAATCCAGCTACTTTGCATTCAGCCTCATTTCAGCTTGACAAAAACCATTGTTTTTAAACTTTTTTGTGAACTCTGAATCAGGCTGAATCAGTGAATCGATTTGAGAATGAATCTAAACAAAATTTAGTAGTTTGTCGAGCACTCTCCTTTTAAAATTTTAATTAGTTTTTGAGTTCCAATAATGGACAGTAAATTATTCATGAAAAAGTAACACCATATTGGTTTGTAATGATATAAGGGGAAGGGAACAATGACTTCAAATCTTTCGATAAACCGTTTCTTTATAAAACATATAGCCAGTGTACCACTGGCTCCTGTAACGGTCAGAGATGGGCTACTGCAAACATTACTAATACCTTACCCATTAATTCAAAAACCCAGTGGAAACCTCTGAATAGGAAATTATGTTAAATTTGTCACTCCAATCCCTTCCAATAGAGTATTAGTTTGTGAGGTGGTAGAAACATGATCACACGCTGGGTAGGTGTAATTGAAAAATGGAGGCGCTCTTAGACAGAGAGCTATTACGATGTAACCCTCTTTGAGATGGAAGGCAATGTCAAATTGAACCTCTAAGCAAGCTACTCAAATGATGCCAAGTTTGCTTCAGAAATCAAAGTGTGGTATTTTTTCTGCCGACGGGTAAAAGCCCCATCTGTCACACAGGAAGAGAGACTATTTATTTGCCATAACCTATACTAAAAAGAAAGCAAATGAAAGTGAATGGGGGCCTGTTGAAAGCATTTGAATTTTTGAATACATTGAATACAAGTTCATGTATCACACACTGCCGTTTAAATGATTCAATTTATAGCAGTCTAAACAAATAATTAAAAATATACGGAGAATAATAAAGCTAGTTAATACTAGTCCCTGAGACCTACTATGTTGAAAATAACTCACCATAAACCCAGAATTTTATGAAAAGCTGCAATGCTTCAGATAACAATGTGGATCAATTGCAATTTTCCTGGTCTATAAGCCTAGCAATTGCCATTGTCTGGGGTAAATTCAATTATTCATTTTAAATGTCAACATTGGGCGTGCTTGCATCTGTTTCATCATGAAATGTGCAAGAAAATCTGTAACACCACTGATAAGTCACTGAGTGACTGATAAGAAGTAGACTATGTAGCTTTGCACATGTGACTTAAGTAAATAGACATTAATTTCCCATAAATACACAAAAGTGCAGTGGTGAACATGAATTAAGAAATCCATTGGACTCCTACATTGATGATTTGTGTCATTTTCTATTTATTTTTTCTATTTATCTATTTAAAAATAATACAGTAGAAAAAACCAATACACCCAGACACCTACCTTTAATAGGCTCATTTCCCCTGAAAAAAAAAAGAGTAGATACTGCGATGCTATAAAAATACTGTCCTGTTAAACTGAGCATCTAAACCGCCCAGCAACACTAGTTTAATGGCTTAAGATTTGGGTGTGACTATCTGCTTTTTTAACCAATGGCAATGTTTAAGAAACTATTCTGTCGCCAAAGAAATTACAAGCTTCACCTTTAGGGTTTAAATGCTGAAAGATTTCCTCACTGAAACAAATAGGTGAACCGTGCTGGAAGATCTAATTGCTTTTCTCACATTCTCTTTGAAAACTGCTCTTTTTGCTTTCTCTTCCAACATCACTTCAAATATAGCAATCAGCAGTGATTTTTGAAGTTACTTGGTGCAAGCAGTCAGGTCAGAAACCTGGGCAGTAAGACTTAGGAAGACAAAGAAACGATAAGATGGAGGAAAATAGAGCAATATGTCAGACATTTGAGTGGAAACAGACAGTGAGACAGCAGCGTAAACAGGCCAATTTAAGAGTGAGTGTTAACAATTGTTATAGCGACCCTTCCCTGGCTCTCTGAAACTCTTTATAACTCACTGGAGCTAAAACAATCAAACATCCAGACAGACAAAACCACTGAGAGTTTATATCATGAATCGACTGTCCTCAAAGTGTCTGGGCGGGAATGAGGGTTTAAAATTGGGGGTGTAAAAACTCTTCAGACAATTACATCGCCCTCCAATTTAATAGCTAAATTACAGGCTCAGCTACAAACCATGTGGCATAAACATTCACAAGCCTGCTGAAAGCACAACAACACTGATCAGTGATGAACGTGAATGCAAAGCTTAATGCAAGCAGGGAATGATTATTGTAATTAATGTAATCTAATTATCACCCTGAAAATGTTTTGAAACCACTGACCTTTTTTGGATTGAAAGTAAAGGTATTTTGTTAATGTCAACTCGAAATGCCATTTGCAAACCATTCTAATGCATTTGTGAGTTAAAGGGGATGTTCACAAAAAAAAAAAAAAAATGTTGGGTGGGATCAGATTTTATATGTTGGGCAATGAATGAGCATTGTTTGTAGGAAAATTAAGAACCATTCACAATGTCAGGAATGTGTATTAGAAAGTATTTTTTTAATGTTACTTTATTTCATTATTTATTATGAACGCATGATGTACACAGATTTGGACAATATTATCACTAAAATAAAATAGGCAGCCATTGTTTAATAGCATAGCTGTGAAGCCAGGGCAGTTCTATGACCCATAATAGCTATTCTGATGGTCTGCCATAACATACATTTTTAACAGACTGTTTGCATTATTACTAGATAGTGGGGTAGTTTTGCTTGATAGCAATGAAAGTAAGAGGCTCGGTTATAGCTAGAACATTATCAGTGCTGGTAAACATTTTACGAATCCAAAATGCTTCGGATGTTTTCATTACAAGATTTTTTGGGCACAGAAAAATCAGTGATTAATCCAAAACAAACTTCTATTTTATATTAACAATAAAAGGATGTGGCTGTAACATTTATGACAGCTGTGAGTTTGACGCCGCAACTCTCTTGTTAGATAAATGATGCTGGCAAATCTCACAAAACTCCAAACAAAAGTTGCTTTTTCTTTCTGACTCCAGCCTGTACTCTGAATGTGTTGTCGGATTTTTCAATACATAGACGTTGAGGAAGGGTAATTTGCTGCTTCTAGCTGCTGTTATGTAATGCTGATGTGAAATATTAATCATGAAAAGCTCAGGACTGCCAAATCTATGCTAGGGAAAGTGCTTTTTGTTAACCCTCTAAACTGCACGCAGGTGGCAGACCTTCCATCTTGAGCAGGGTGTTCTTGCAAGGGTTTGCAGTTTTCTTTCTCCCTGGTGTTTGTGTGCGTGTGCATGTTTGAGGTGGTGGGTGATGATTGCGTGTGTGTATGCATGTGCATTTGCGTATGCAAGTACGCATTTTTCCTGTTACTCAGTGCTTCGGATACCATAATTGAAAACTGGCAAAACGCAAGCAAAAGGCAAATAGCTGGATCTGGTCAGGGAGCATGTTAAATTCAGTGAGACTGTCTGGAGCAAAATGCTTTTTGCTGATGCACAAATTCTTTTACTGCCTTGGGTAAGCATACATCAGTTCTTTGAGTAAATGTGGCAAATATTTACAGTTGCTCTGCAATGCATACAGGCACCTTTTGCATGAGTAGCCTACTGAGGTAGTATATGGATGGTATTAGATAATTATTCCACGGTGCATTAAAAGTTAAAATATAAGGAGGAGCCATTGCTGTGTTTTTTATGCCCTCACTATTTAGACATTTTTACTGGTAATAAATTAAATTGTCTGATTAAAAATGATAGAAAATGCTTTATTTATTATTTTTACATAATTACTGCAGTAGGTGGCAACAAGTGACTGCATTATGATTCAGTGACTCTTTCATTCAACCTATTTGTTCAAAACACTAATTCGTCCAGAAACACTGCATACGTCATTGAGGCTATCTGATTTCAGAAAATCAGCTGTTATGAAATAGACTGATGTTCGTTGTAATTACTGTAAAGTTCTCACTTTGGAATGTAATGGTTGTTTTTCTAAATTCAACCGTGGCATAACCGACCAACAAATGCACAGCCTTTGAAATAAGACACAGCAAGTGAATGTATTTATGAGAAAGTCACTGAATCATTTCTTTGGTAGAGCAAAAATAGGAAAAGTAACTTGCTGCATTGTGTTTAAAATACAGCTACTGTAAATGTTAGAACGGTTACGGATCAGCAATCTCCACATAAAACTGATTGTGCAGACTAAAATATAAGCCGTACATGCTTTGAGAGATAGTAGTACTCACACTGCCTATACCGTGACCCAGGTTCTCCCCAATGGGTCTGACAAGGGTGCTACAGCAATCCAAATTGATCGCAGGCTCAAGTGTCTTATGTCGTTGAAATCCTGAACAGGAATAGTTATAAAAAATAATTACCTTTTGGCTCACCGTTGTAAAGGAGCACCAAAACATTTGGAAGGGGCAAGGCCACACTTAGTAAACTCCCTGTTACTCCTAAACAGAATCAAACTTCACCAAACTGTGAATTAGTTAAGCATTAATTAATGGTTAATTTGTTCACAATTAAGCATTAGTTGAGCAAAAACACACTAGTAATTAATGATTAACTTAACATTTTAATCATTAATTAGCAGTGTGTTTTTTCTCAACTAATGCTCAAGAGTTTAAGAGCTCAATCTGCGGTGCAGGAAAAAGTTACAGAGCTTGGCCACTTGTTGGTGCTATAAGAGGGGAAAAACATAAAAATGGCAATAACTACTAATAACTAATTTGTCTTAGCAACATGAAAATCAATGTGTGGACGGTCTTGGTCAAAAGTGCCACTAGTGTGTACAAGGACATTTGCATATATCAAAAATCTTGGCCACCATTGGCTGACAAAATTTGAGCACCTGTTAAACAAGGTTATTGGAGGCCAATTAAAAAAGTCTAATAGGTAGGACTGGGGTTGTAAAAGCTGATATAGGCCAATAATTATCAAAATATTTCTAAATGTACCCTTTAGGAAGCTATAACAAGGTCTCTAGAAAAGGAGTCTTACCAAAAAAAAAAGTCCAAAGGAAAACACAAAACTTCACATAGGCTACATGCGACAGGGGATTCTAAACAAGCATGCAAAGATTTCAGGGAACCAGACCACAGCTGGTGCTATAACGGTCATAAACTTCAAGAAAAATTTGATTTCTATGGTAAATTACCTGCCTTTGTGAAAACTGCCTTTTTAGTCTTTGCTGTGATTGTAGGCTTGATACATAATATGCAATGTTTTTCTCCTTATGTGCTTAAATGCCTTAAGTGCTTGAACCCTGTTATTCACTGCTTGCAGCTATATTTAAAATTGTATTACTGAGCTCCTGTATAAAAGCAATAATCATGTGTACAATACCTACAGATACTCTATAAATCAAATACTTTTTTAGTGCAAGCTCAGCTAAAGAAACCAATTTTATAATATTACTGTATACTGTAGTTTTACTGTTATAGACTTTATTGCAATCCTGACAAGCAACTTTGGTAATTTTAGACCATTCCTATTCAAGTAGATCAGAGCCTTACCTTCATTACCTAACATTCCAGCGAAGGACTGACTTGCCTTAAAGGGACTTCATGTACCACAGTACTGAATGATTACACACACTGGTACTTCAAAGAAGACCATGATATTACTATGGTACATGCCCAAAATACCACGGCAATAATACCATGGTGCTTTTTTGTGAGCGAAGAGTCTCAGTCTAATCCAACATTTTTCAGTCGAATGAAAACATCCCTCTTACCAGTCCTTTTTTTTATACATTGTACTTTGATGGTTAGAGCTGAAGCCATTATCTAAGTGGATTATAAAAAGATTACATCAGCTTCAACTGAAACCTTTCAGGCTTCCGGTAAAATGGCTCTGTATGGAATGAGTACATGTTGTACATGAGTAGAGGAAATTGCGAATGACTGGGAGGAACCGAGGCATTTATGCGGAGAGTGCATGACAGTGCGGTGAGGTGCATCTTTATTAACCGCAACTGAGGTGTGCTTCTGAACTAAAAATCAGTGCACTGTTGATCTGAAGATCCTAATAAGGGGGTTTGCACAAAAGCTCTCAGTGAATTTCCACCTGCAGTGATGACTCCCCAGTTGCCCTGTCGTTGCACCTGCTGCCTCTTTTTCTCAATAACGCCAGTGTTTTAGCTGTTGGCTTTAAATGCGCTTATATCAGCACTCATGCTCAAGGCCTGTCATCTCCATGCACTGCTGCTGAGTTTCCTTTGCCTGCGATCTGTCTTTGATCACAACTCTCTGGCTGATGAATGGCACCATGTAGTCGGCATTTCAGAGGGTAAATATCCATTAAACGTTGGGCATCTGTCTCTGGGCAGCCTGGCTGAGGAATGAATGAGAATCGCCTCTCTGACGCCAGGTCAGTGCTATTCTGAGTTAAATATGAAGTCCTGCATTATTCATATACCTGCTTTGTGAACAGATGCAAATCTGATCCCCAAACGCAAACAATTTTTTATTACATAACCACTGTCCCCTGTAAAATTAAAAAGCATTTGATCTCTTAGGTTGAAAGAACGTCAATGGATGCAAAGAGTGTCTTCAATAGTCAGCCTTGAGCTTCGCTAATTCTTATAGTCAGGTTGATGTTAACAATTCACAGATTGAATTAACAATTCATGCATTGCATATATAAGACATGCAACAATACATCATGTCAAACTCATAATCCACATTTACGATCTGTGTCCCGTATTGCATGTTAACTGAATCATGGGTACAAAACTATTTTATTTGCATATTCAGATTCTCCCCCTGAGGTGATCATTAAAGTGTGCTGTTAAACATTCATCAAGATGAAAAATTACCTACCTCCATAACAATGTGAACATAACAGTCAAAAGAATCAGACCTTGAAGACTGGAAGTGCTGTATTCTAAGTCAGAAATCTCTTTAGCTCGGCTTCATCCATTTAATGGCGTGAATATTCTGTTAACATTTGTTTGGAAATAGGCCATGTTTACATTATCAGATAGGAGCCTCGCAATTTGCAGAGAATGACTTGAGGAATGTTACTGACTTTGTTTGGTCGTGGCTAAGTGGATGTAAGAACCTCCAGATTGCTTTCTTATCAATTATACATTCACTGGGACACTGCTATCTGCTTAGCAAAAGAGAAGACCAAACAAGGGGGGAAAGATACAGATGCTACAGCAACAAAATCCAATCTCACACATCAGCGTATTCATTTCAAACCTGTGAAAAGACCATCTAAGCCGTCTCCAGCATATGTTTTGTTTGCAAAGCTGGTCCAGTGGTGTTCAAATCAGGCTTCTAAACTTGTTAAAGCGGTAAGACCTTATTTATCTGAAAGATAAGCATCATCAGCCAAAGGTTTGCAACCGTGTTCATTTAAATGTTTTTTTTTTTGTCTTTTAATTAAAATAAAATTTTGTCAACAAGCTCAATTTGCATGTCATTGTCATTAACTTCGGGCTATTTTATTTTATTTAATTGTAATTTATTTATCATTTAATTTTTTACTTTTATTTCTATTAACATTTTTTATAGCGCTAACAATTTATTAATCATGTTGTATTAGTCAGTTGCACACACATGCATGAACATATTGAAGCATATATATATATATATATATATATATATATATAAATTATATGAATTCAAATATACATGTAAATACATGTATTTTTTAAATATATACCGTGTGTGTGTGTGTGTATTATGTATACTAAATATCTAAAAATATATTTTGTATTTTTGTTGCTTGCCAGCAGAAAACCATCCTGGACCAGCATGAATTTGAATTTGGAAGCAGACAAGTAAATGTTAAATCCAAATCCACAGAAAATAAACAAATAAATAGAATAATGAATATGCTGTTTACCTTAAACAGGCGGAGGATATTAGCCACCATTATAGACACAGAACTGGACGACGCTCCAATGACACCCACCACCCTTTCTGGCTTCGTAATGATGGGCGACCCTCCACCTTGGCACTTCACATCCGTTCCATCCTTTTCGATGAGCGCCTGGACAAAAGTGAGAGACTGCTCCAAAGCGTGAGTGTCTCGCGAGCATGTGTCCAGAATTCGGGCGCCCAGCGTGATGTTTGGGAGAAGTTCATGGTCATTATTGATGCGGTCCAGAGCAAAGAGCATAGCTTCCAGGCGATGGATCCCCTTTTCCTTTTTTAGCTCCCCGCAGGGTTTGCCCTCATGACCCCGGGCGTGAACTGGAAACAGTCCACCTAATGAAATGTCCCCATCAATCCGAATAGAGTTTAGATGCGTGTGGCCTGGACCTTTGGGCCTCGCAGCCAAAGCAGTCAGGAAGAGGTAGAGAAGAACCAATGCTGAGCCTTGACAGCGTTGGCTGTTCCATCCAACCATTTTGCCCATGGCTGAAGACATTGCAGCAAGGCGGTTTCAACCAAAGCGTGTCTATTTTTAGATCCGAGATGTGTCACAACTGAGTTGATGGGTCAATGGAGGCACCCTTTCACAGGGCACAATCTTTTAAAGTTCATAGTTATGTCACGTAGCGATGTGTTTGAAATTGAATGGAACGCTCATCAGGCTTTTTAGCCAGCAGTCTTGAGTCAATCCGGTTTATCTCCTGTCAAGGAACTTCCTCTAGAGTCCTTTGATGAGATTAAAGGTTAACCGTACGTCCTTTGGTCCCTTGCTCCCTCTAGAGTTCCAATCGCCCTGTCTCCTAGTGAAGGAGGATGGGGGTCTTGTGCTGTGAACACAAAGCTTCACCCACCTGTGAGCATTCCTGAAAAAAAAAAAGATATGAAGAAAGGAATGAGTAAGCACCACAGAAAGGCGATACAGTCGGATGTTTCTCTGTCAGTATGGGCATTGCAGCGCTTATGTTCTTTTCTTGAAACTTTCCTTTGCCTTCCTCTTACTAAAAAACCTGCTTGCTGTTTCTTACATGCTCTCTCTCTCTTTCTCTCCCTCTCAATAGTTTGAATTTAAAACGTTGCTATGGGCTCCCAAGGTCGAGAGAAATATGCTTTGGCTCCCACATGTCTCTTTTCAACATTCTGAATGAAGGAGCTGCATTCCAATGAAGAGCTCCGATCCAGTGAGGGAGACTTATCTATGTAATGTGCTGTTTCCGTTATACCCCCATCTGAAATGACAAGCTCTGATAAAGAAAATGAGTTGGCTTGATGAAAATTGTTCTGCACACACCGTATACTGACAAAAGGCGGACCTTTTAATCTCTAGCCGCAACGGTCACCGCAGGATATTTAAATTCTCGGAATGAAATGTTATTTGGGTAACCTCGAGGTCATTAATTACTTGAAACGAGATTTAATTCGTATGACATGATCTCGATGTGAAGAGTTACTTCCCACAACTTTGACATTCACTGTTATCATTACCCCCATAATTGTTGCCTAATTGGGTTAAAATTTACATACTGGAATATTCCAATGGACCTCTGTGTTTCCAGTATGCATGGGCATATATCTGAACATTCTTTGGAATAGAAAAAAGCTTTAATGGTAAGTGACAAACACAACAACTGATCTAGCCGTATTTTAAATGCCTACACGTTATCGTTATCATGCAACATCATGATTCACTGCTTGACTTGTTTTTACCTCCTCCAGCATACTGAAGATGCAATTTCTCTTCATATGTATCTATTATTTTGAGTTATACATAGCATTAAAATCTACCGTTTATTGCTTTTTTGTACAGTACTGCATTTTTTTTAAATGATCACTAAACGCACTGTAACGGTTCTTTCATATAAATCTTGTGCATTTCTTTAAACATGGATGCAGGTTAAGCAATTCTTTTAAAGCCTTGATATCAGCAAATCGTTTTTCCACAGTTTGGTTCGCCTCATTTATTTACAAGGTGACAGAAAAATCTCAGAAATTCTCTTTTATGCCTTTGTAAGTCTAACTGACCTGCTCTCATTCTATCTAGTTTTTTTTTTCTTATCATATCCGCTCTTCCCACCTCTTCCCCTATTAGTACACTATACGCTGGCTCCACACTTCTCCTCCAGTGCACAGGCACTTCAAAGAATTACAACAGGGCCTCTGAAGTGACTCTGAAATGCTTTTTCAATGTTGGCAAATGTGCTTTGATATTAAAGAGTGAACTGGGGAATCCTTCCTCTGGGAAAAGAAGTTCGTGTGAAAGACCACGGTAAGGCTTGAAGCACATGTTCCATTCTCCCACGCTCACAGCTAAGGGAAACATTGCCAAACACGTGAGAGATGGAACACAGCCTAGATTCAAAGGTGTTTGTCTTGAATGGTTTGCTGTTAGGTGTTGTTAACAGTGTTGGGGAGTAACTAACTAAAATTAGCAGTGTTCCAAATATAGTAGCTTTTTCCAGATTTCCAGCAAACTCTCAAAAAAAACAACTGATCTGTTATATAATGTTTTTTTTTATTGTGCACACACAAAATATGTTTAGCTTGAGTTAAGTAGCTACAGCACAAAGTAACTTCAACACCAGTTGTTAATAAACTCCCTTGGATTTTTAAGGCAAAGCCAAGCTTGTTAGATGGCTGTTGACCCATATGAAGCTGTCAGCATGATCTGCGATCATTGCTGTGATTTGCGGGGAGTGTCAGCCCTACCACAGAAGTTAATTTAATTCATTAGTTAAAGTTAATTGACACTGCATGGCTGTCTGAGGATGTAATGGAGATATAATAAGCGCTGAGAGTTTCTATCAGCAATAGGCTTGGAACCAATAGTGGATAGCAGCAATTACAAATTTTTTCTCTATTTGGAGTAATATTCAGTTATTTCAAATCTGGAGTGCTAAAAACAGTTTGGTGTATTAATTAAAATATTCAGAATTATTGAAATGTTCAAATTTGATTTGCTGTAATTGCCTGCAAAGATGCCATTAGACATTATATATGTATATATATATATATATATATATATACTGTATATATGTGAATACCAAATTAAAACCCTAACCTGATTTTACCAAGTGCATCATGCCCCTGGGTCAATATCTTTGCTCACCATAGAAAACCATTGTGATTAACCAGATTTGAAAAAACAGTTTATAGTTTTTGTGAAGTTTAGGCTTACAGTCAGTGTTTGGTGCTTGTACATCAGTGTAAGTCATATATAATTAAATCTGAT
>JAUCMT010000114.1:18527204-18538637 GCA_032357475.1 Enteromius thamalakanensis
AACAAGCATTGATTATGCGTGACACGGTCTCAATTTGCGGGACGCGTGAATTGGGACTCAAACGCTGTGCGCGCACGTGCTACGCGGGACGGGTGGTCACCCTACCTGAGGTGGCAGGGCCGCGGGTATATAAGCGGCCGCCTCGCCACACGATTCTGGTTACTTCGAAGCAACGAACACTTACACCACAGCATGGAATGTATTACTTGTTTCCGTGTCTCAGGGAACCTGGTTTACGGAAGTCAACCATTCGTTCCCTGTTGCAACTTCTCTGCTAAGATGCTATGGGAACTCAGTTCAACTCAGTTAAATCCCGCTGCGCTGTAAGTTAAGAACGATCACTGTATGAAAATGAGCCCAGGCGGCGCCGGCAAATGACGAGGGGTTTTCGATGCGTTCAGCTCGGGGAGGCAGACAGGCTCCCATCGAGCGGCCATACATGAAGGTCCCACAGTTTGGGTCATGTGTGCCAGATTGAGCCCTGGGCCTGAGATAGATGGTCTCATCTCTGGTGAATGGGCCACGGGGCTGCCGTCTGCATCATGTACAGGTCTGCTATCCATGGCTGGTTCCAGAGGGGGGCTACCAGGAGGAGTTTGTGATCTCTTTCTCTTAATTGGCTGATGACCTGAGGTATCAGCACGGTTGGAGGAAAAGCATAGAGTAGAAGGCAGGAACAGTTTTGGGCCAGCGCATCCATCTCCTTCGTAAAATATGCTGGGCAGTAAGTATTGCTGTCTGAAGTGAAAAGATCCACTTCCACTCTGCTGAACGTGTCCCAGATCAGCTTTGCACTTCGAGAGTGAAGGGTCCATTCCTCTGGGTGGACCCTGTCCCGTGACAGCATGTCTGCGCCCTGGATCAGAATACCCGGAATGTAAGTAGCCCTTATCAAATGAAGATTGCGCAGGACCCACTTTAGGAGGCGTGATGACAATCTGAAGAGGCGCCTTGACGACAGACCCCCTTGATGATTTATGTATGATACTACTGTCATACTGTCTGAGTGAACCAGAATGTGACTGTCCCTCAGTTGTGGCAGAAAAATGCGACAGGCGTACTGCCATCATTTTCAGGCAAATGATGTTCAAGCTGCTGTCTGCGACTGATCACAGGCCGGCGGCCGGAGACCCTTTGTGCAGCGCGCCCGAACCTGTCTTGGAGGCGTCTGTAATGATCATGCTCCTCCTGCTGACCGTTTAGAGAGTGACTCCTCTCCTCAGCCAATGGGCATTACTCCATAGGCGCAGAGCTGCAATGCAGGCTCTGTCTGCCCTGAGCCAAACGCGCCCGTGACACCTCGCGGCGGCATCCATGCTTTCAGCCAGTCCTGTAGAGGCTGCATATGCAAGAGGTCGAGCTGCAGTACTGCTGAGGCTGCTGCCATTAGACTCAACGTTCTCTGAAAGGCTTTCAGGTGGCGGGGAGTCGCGATCTTGAAGAAGGCCGCGCATTGCGCTGTGGTCGCGCCACGCTCCTGCGAGATCGACGCTCTCATTCATGTTGAGTCTAATACTGTGCCCAGGAACACAATTTGTTGTCTGGGCAACAGCTTGCTCTTTGCGAAATTCACCCTGAGTCTTTAGTCTTTAGAGTTAGCATTCTGAATGGCCGTTTGATGAGGGCATGATTCAGACAACTTAATACGAGTATATGTCTCAGACCGCCGTCTCGCTTGGGGTCTAGAAAATAACAGCTGTAAAACCCTTTTTTTCTTTCTGAGGGGGAAATAATGTGTTTCGCCCCTTTTAAGAGCAGAGCTTTCACTTCGGCTCGCAGCACATGAGCGGTGTGGCTCGCAACTGAAGTGTGGATGACGCCACTGAATGGTGGCGGCCATCTTGCAAACTGAAGGGTGTAACCAGGTTTTATTATATCCTTAACCCAATCTGATACCCCAGGAATGGCACGCCAGGCATTCTGCCATAGGGATAATGGGTTTTATTTTAAAGAGTGTTTTGGACATATGACTCGTGATTGTTTGACTTTGAGGGATACTGCTCTTTTTTCGAGTTTGTGTGTACGCTATCACAGTGCGCTGCATGGGAGCTATTACGGACCCAGTGTTTGCAGCAATTATGGTGTTTGTCATACCCAGAACTTTGCGAGACAGAGAAAGAATCCAGAGCAGCTTGTGGGGTGATCCGGCCGTTTGCTCTGCTGCTGTTGTGGCTGCAGAGGCGCAGGCATGCAGGACGGACCCACAGACAAAGCAATGATGACCGGGCATGTTGCTCATGTAAGTGAAATTTGCTCTTTGACAAATTTGGCTTTTAGTTCGCTGGATGACGGCATTCAGGACCAGCAGGGTGTTTTGTCGCTGAAGGACAAGAAATCTGAATCCAGTGGTGAGGCGGCCGCTTATTTTGGTTTGCGCAGCACCACGACCAACAAAGTTTCTTGAGGGAATAACATACTTTTGTAAAAAGGACTTCCCTAAAGAAACTTTGCATTCTTTAAAAAATCTGTTGCATTCCCTGAAAAACTAAAAAATGTGTTTTCAGTGCCTTTTTTGAGCAGATGTAAAATTTCCTTGGAAATCTTTATTTTTGCAAGAAAATGCAAATCCATTTTCCTTCTATCTTTTTTCTTTCATCACATTCCTCCAAGAAACTTTGTGTTCTTGCACAAAACGTTCATGCAAACTGTTCGACACAGATTTAGTTCTCTGTTGCGGGAGAACGCAACGTTTTTTTGAAATAAGGTGATTGTGACAAAATATGAAAATGGATCCAATTTTGTATTTTTCCATCAGCTCAAAGGGCTCTATAATACAGTTGCTCCAAACCTGTATATCTTTCTCTTGTGGAACATAAACAGTTCTTCAAAATGTGTTCTATGTGTTACAGTTTTGTAATATTCACAGGTCAATGGCGGCGATGGTTTCATAAGCTAATATTTCATGGTTCAAGGCAATTAAAATGCTCACAAAATGAAAGCAGCTGCCAAGGTGCGGTGGCGGTATTATGCATCCTTGCTAAGAAAAATAAAAAAAATTTGATGACGAAATCATTAAAATTAAGATCCGCTCTGTTTCCAGTCAAAAGGGCTTAGGATCTGCAGTCCAAACCTTCAACTCCATTCAGCCTTTGTGCCGCACATCATCGGTGACAGAGATTTTCCTGTACCATGGTGTTGCTGCTCACACAGGGCCTGTTCCTCAAGCCCTCTGAGGCCATCAAAGGTCGGGCCTCTGAAGACGACTGCTCCCACTCTAGCTGTGCCAGTGACTGCCTCCGTTTCGCTCCAGTTCCCCGGCTGTCTTGCTCCTACAGGCCTGTATGAGGGGGTTACTATAATGCCAGCTGACATTCTGACAAGCATGTGATTGTTGGGAGTATACGGGGAAGGAGGAGGAGGGCGCGCACCGCGCACTCTTTCTCTCTCTCTTGTCGGGACCTTTACAAGTCTTTTAAAAGCCCGGAGAAATGTTTGGTGATGAATGCAAGTCTCAGAAATGGTCGAAAGTGCTGAGACGGCAGGCCTGGAACAATGGAAGCTTGGCCGGATTCCTGGATCACAATGGCTTCTGCAGTTACACCTGGTGACTCATACGCTCCTATTTAAGCAGTCACTGTCATCTGCGTTACTGTAAATACAACAGTAATCGATAGGTATTTAATCATCTTTAATGATGATTTTGATAGTCTGTTTAGTATTCTCTTCAGCTAAAGGGCTAGCGAACCTTTGGTTTTTTAAAGCTGAGTGTGCACAACTTGCAATATTAAAATCGCACATTAATATGAAAGCAAGTGTAAACACCGTCTTTGTGGCTCTGTGCAAATGTTGTGTCATTTATGTCAATGTGCTGACCAACTCAACATTACACAGACTCAGAATGTCCAGGATTTTTTAAAAAGAAATCTAAACAAAATGAAACATGACAGATTAATCAGTGGTCTCAAATTAAAGAAGACACTTGCAAGCTGCAAAATTGATATTTTTCATGCTCAAAGGCTAGGATGACCGTAGCTTTAACTATTAAAGATTCCAGAAAAACCAATAGAAAATTTTCTGAAAGCACAGGGCCCTCCATATAAACCTTTAAGCTAGACTTTAGACACTTAGCTACTAAGCTACTACACTAAGATATAAAGTATCAACCCAAGTGTTATTTAATTATAAATATAATAAAATAAAACCTACTGTACCATATTCATTGTGTCATACTGTATTTTTTTTATTAAGCCTTTTAGTACAATTGTGCTGCATGCCTGTTGCTGCAAAATCTTAAAGCAAACATAAGAATAATTAATAATGAAAATAATTAAAAATAATGAAAACTATTGAAATATTCAAAACATAAAAATATTATGTAATATCTTATGTACATTAACATCTGCACTAAACTGCATATTTTTGCACATTAATAAGTACATATAACTGCAGTTTTCAAAACAAATATTTATTTTGAAAACTGTATGGATACTAAGTGGTGCTAAAACACAAGTTCAACACATGAACCATAGCACATTTTAATCACATTAAAAATATATATGAAAACCCATAGATAGGATGCTGTATATGTGTGATGCTAATGTTCCAAAGAATCAAGCCATAACATAATATTCTTCAAGTAATTGTGTGAAAATTCTGCTTTATTAATCAAAACACAGTAAATCTGTGTGAAAGGGGGAAAAAGCGGTGTGTGTTTTACTGCCTCTAGTGTTCTTTCGGAAACTGTAGTAATATGTACTTATTGGTACATATTTTACATCTCATTAGAAAGTGTCCCCAGGTAGGCTATGTTTCATTTATGCCATGAAACCAGGTAGATAAAACAATATATTATTTAAAGAACAAAAATAAATGTAGTCATATTCAAAGTTAATGTCATTACATGGCTGCACCTGTAATTACACTGCTAAAATCAAAACAGTGTGATCCAGCGGGTTTCTCCACATTTCATATACTCTCTAAAAAAATCACCTTTAGACCAGCTGGTTAAAAATAATTGCAAAAATGTCTTTGACAATAGTTCAAGCCCGTGCTTGCAGATGCTGCTTGGGTTGATATATGGTTGTAATTTTTAAGTAAAATGTAGGTGTCCAAAAAGTCTACTTTTGGAGGCCACTGTAGGTTTAAATAGCTAGTTAAACACTAGAATTTCTGCAATTTTGACCTAACTTTTACTGCCAGTGGATACTGTGCATGAACAACGCTGATAAGTTGACATCTCCTGACCTTGTGCCACTGTTTACTGTAGTTTCTCACAGCCTTTCCTGCCCGCAGGCTCTCAACTGCTCACAGTTGCTGCTCTGCTATTGTATTGTCTATTGTCTATGGCTCAGATGCATGAGGATTTTAAAATAATGCTGCTGAGTTCAGGACGGATCTACAGTTCTGAACATGCCAACACCAGCCGAGTTTATACTCAAAAACTGTCAAAACACTTGGACAGGATTACTAACGTGTACAGTTATTTCTAAAATCATCCAGCCTTAATTAGCTTATTTTAGTTATGAAAATGTAAAAAGTTTCACACTCATTCATATGTATTAAGTGCAATTTTCAAAAGAAATGTATTTGCAATTAAAGGGACAGTTCACTCTAAAATTTGCCATCCAAGATTCTGAGATCAATCACCAATGGATCTTTTACAGGTAATGGGCAAAATGTGAGTTTAAACACCTGATATAAACATGTAATCCACACCTCCTCAGTCCATTAATTAACATTTTGTGAACCAAAAAGCTTTGTGTGCTTAAGAAACAAATCCGTCAAGTACTGTATGCATAATATTTTTTTTTTCTAGTGAACACGTTTTTTTTCTGATCTTGCACTCTTTATCTGAAAACAGTCAAATGTGTTGTTGGATTTTGGCTTTTTCACTGAAGGAAGCATGGCTGTAGATTAAGGACCGGTATTTTGGCCCGATGTGACAGTTAAAATGTTCTCATGATGGATCTGTTTATCACAAACACACAACATTTCACTTCACAAGACATTATTTGATGGACTGCAGTCATCAGAATTTCTCCAAATCTGTTCTGATGTGGAAATAAACTCATCTACATCTTGGATGAGTACATTTTAATCAAATGTTCATTTTTAAGTGAACTATTCCTTTAAGTTGAATGCTTATTCTAAGTAAGACATGTCTGTCTAAAACTCGCAGGCAGAAAGCATACATTTTCTGAATGTGTTTCAAGTACCTTTCACAGCATTGCTATCATTTGCATTTCCCTCAGTCATCGTCTACCAACTCTTATGCAAGCACAATTCGTATTAAAGTCCTAAAGGATGTGACTTTTTTCCTAGTGAACAAGTCAACCTGCTCTTACCATACACAACATCTCCCTTGCAAGCAAATAAAAATGATATCAAGACATCTTAATCTTAAAAAAGACATACTAAAGTGTTAAAAAGGGTTTTTAATGATGACATATCTCGCCTAGGGCACCTAAGTGAGCCAAAACTCCCACTGGTGTGCCATGAGAAAAAACAAATGGGTGCATGGCGTCCCTGATTTTGAAGATATTTGACAACTTAACTATAGAAGAAGCTCTTAAAAAACCTCTCACAGATAAATTCAAAAAATAAGAGACTAACTGATTCATGTAGCATGAATGTTGCTGCTCTGCTCGCCACCAGTAAACCTGTAAACTGTATTCTACAGCTCGCATTATCTGGAAAAGGGAGATAAAGAAAATGCCACCCACAGCAACTTTTGGGTGTCCACTTAATTTCAGTTTCTGCAAGAGCCAGAAATATCCAAAGCAGACAAAAGCTCAGAAAAAAAAGAAAAAGATGAACAGAACAATGCAAAAACCACAGTGAATGCTAAATGCAGGCAAATATGGCTCTTTTTTAAATTAAATGACATCCATGACACATTTCCCACTGACCTGAATAGAAAGATGAATTTTCTTCCCATGTTTTATTTTTCCCAGTTTCATTGAACTCTCAGAAAGCTGATGCAGAACTTCCACTGACAGCCTCTTTGTATTTGTGCAGTATATGCACAATGTAATCCACAAGCGTGATGCAACTTGGTTAGAGCAGAATTTCTATCTTGTTTCCCAGGCTCCAAGATAATAGCAACAAGATGCAAATAAACTCAAAAGAAAAATATTATTTGACTGAATCAATTTCCTGATAACAGCATGGGACCATGTAGGTGTTACTAAGCCCTCAGAAAAGATCTCATATCCTCCATAAACTCAACTCTCATTTAGTATTATTTAAAGGTTAAGTATGTCATTTTTGTGCCACTAGTAAAACCACATGGCATTGCAATTTGTTTGAGTTCAGAACATCTAAAATACCTTGAGGAAAGTTGTCTGTTACCATTTCCTTTGATTTCAACTATAGTTATAAAAGTATGAAATCTCTTGGATTGCCTGATGGCACCATAAGAACGGCACATGCAGTTCTAAGCCCTTCAATAATGGCCATCCTCAGCTGTGACAGGAAAAATGTAACTCAATTTTATGCTTTTAAGACCCCTCCAAAAACAATCAGGCACTGCTAAAACATCTACTACAATACAACATTAGCTATATGAGGACTGTTGGCATGGGTACAAGGTTCTGAGATCAAAAGATTTGTTTGACTAACAGTGTTGGTTTAAAGCACAAAATGTACATAAGTTTAGTCCTTCAAAAAAAAAATCAGAACCTATTTATCTATAGTTGGATTTAAAAAAATACAATGACATCGAGTGTTGTTATTGTTAACTAAAAGTTTGAATTAATTAAAAATTGTGGTAACTGTTTTCGATAATTGAAATAAAGCTCAATTCAAATACTATATTGAAATATTACACAAAAAATCATTTTGTTTTTCATGTAATATTAATATTAATTTTGGGATTTTCATTCAGAAAACAAAAAGGCTGTATTTACAAAGTATATGGAGTGCAAAAACTTTTAATTTCAGTAGATCCAAGATGACAAAGTCAATTCAAACAACTAATTCATAATAATATATTTTTAAAAACAATAGTTTAATACATTTCTGTTATACCTTTTCAATTTTAACAGTTATGTAAAAAAATTCATTTTACTCCTAAAATACAGCTCTAAAACTATACTCCGGTTCTGTTGTGACAACTTACCCCATAGAGTTGGACAAATACTTTCAGATTCAGTCAGAGTAAAGGAGAAAGCAGATGGTGTAGTTACAGCTTCTACCACCAGGGGCTAATGGGGTCATGTTAACCAGCCAAACCCTGACCCCTGGCTTTGAGCACCCATTGCAGGCTGACAGACACAAAATCCCAGCACCTTTCAGGCATCTGCTCAGCTCTCATAATGTTGTCTGAGCAGTACCTGTTTAAGTAAAAGTTTTGTGGTAAAGAACTTGCATAATTTACTTTTAAACAGCTTCGGAAATACAATAACATTACTTACAGTATATAACTATAGGTAGATGGTCTCACTTTGCACTGAAGCCACGGAACAATGATTTCATTCACATGCTTATCTAACACAATGAGCTCAAGCGTTTCCCTGACATTTGCCCAAGTAATAGTTATAAATTGCAAATGCGAGAGGCGTCAGACTGCCGCCTTACCGATGTTTCACAGCACATAGTTAACACAGTCAGTGGTCAACCTTGTTTGGAATCCTGCTGAGTGTTTATGCCTGGATATCTCTGGCATGCTATCCATTATATTGTGGGTTTTTTTTCCATTGCGCAACAAGTGCCGCCAAATCCGTTTGTCAGTGACAAATGTGAAAGGCTTCCTCAGAGCAGGAGGAAGCAAAGTGCCTGCAGCCATTTTAAGCTCTTCCAAAAGGGAATCAAGACAGTGACTCTGTACACACGACGGCTCAGAAGCCAAAGACACTGGCAAGCCACTGGTTTGCATATCCTGACGGGAGGGAAAGTGAAAGAGCGGGGTTTTTATGGACTAAGATTGTGCTTTTCAATCATCTAAGAGCTGAAGCTACCCCCGCAACACAACAAGAGCATCCCCCGTGGGAAAGACAAAGAGAAAACACCCACGTTGCGAAGCCATAAGCTTTCAAACATCACTCATTTTACTGCCTCGCCCCCTGTATGTGTGTGTATGTGTGTGTGTGCATGTCTACATATCTAATATCCTTGGGGAATTTGCCATTTTACCATTATCACTGTCAGATAACATGCAGCTGGAGGAGCTGAATACCAAATGAGTAAGCCATATTCTGAAATATGACAAAAATGCATTAACATGGTAAATTACTTCAGGATTTGGCTATTTGTTAGCTCTGATTTACATTTTATCAAGTGCGTTTCTTTAATTCAGAGTGAACTTTCTTCAGCGAAAATGGGTGCATGCTTTAAAAATGACTGGGAGTAAAACACTTGTTTACTCTACTGTAATCCATGTGGGTAATGTTATGACCCTGGTTGTATTTATAGATGACAACAAGGATCTCTTGAAAAATTATTTCTGTAGTCAACATGTGCTTTACTGAATGGTTGTCATTTTTTATTTTCATGTATAAATACATACAAGCATGGTGAATACACAACACTTACACTGTATTTATTTATGCTGTGACTGTGTGTGTGTGTGTGTGTATATATTTCTATTCTTATCATTTATATTATATATAAATATATCTAATATATAAACATAAAAATATAGAAACACAAATATACACATGCACGTATCAGGTAAACCAAAAGTTTTATTTTGGATGCGATCACTTCACAGCACTACATATAATACATTTATAATATAATTCATAATACATATTGGCTTATTAAAACATATTTTATACACATTATTCATAAATAATTTGTATATATATTTAACATTTAATAATTCTATTTCATGTCCATTTAAAAAATATACACACACACACACATATATATAAATATACACTATAGAATATATATTTTTTAAATTATTTTATTTTATTTTTATTATTTTTTAATTCTCCTATGTGTTAGACATTTATGAAAATGCGTATAAATAGTACACAAATAGTAACAAATAAAAATTAAAACTAGTAATGACATTGATATGCAAAAAGATGCATTGATAGTATTGATATGCAAAAATTAACTTTGGCGTATATATGACACAAATGTGTTTTGCGTGCATAAAATGTACTGTTAGTTCAAGATTATATTGTTATTTAAAAGTAAGTCATTTTATTAATGACCTTTTTTAAAGTATTACTGCTAATGCAAGTTATATCTAGTATATAATGCTCCACACAAAATGACTCTGGTAAGGAGTCTGATAGTATTTCTTTTCCTTTTATTTTTGGGTATTTCCTCCTGGGTTTTGTTAGATAGGTAGTGAGGGATCAGCGTGTGTATTTTTTGTTCATAAGGATTTTGAAATTCTCTTTTAAAATCTGTTTTATTGCTTTTGGTTGTGCAGCTCCTCAGGTAATTTCTATTCTTCTGGTTCTTTCTATTTGTGACTGAAAGAGTGTAAATATATTGTAAGTACAGAAAAGAGTTCTGACGTCTCCCCCTGAGTTTTTCCTTTCTTATGTCTCCTTATGTTTCATATATTCTCATACCGTGTGGACAGAGGGCTGCTTGCAAGAGTGGAATAGTCATATAGTGCCTGCTTCTGTAAGGAAGGTGTGATGACACAGTCAGTAAATCCAATGGAAACACTATAACAAGCTCTAGCTGGACGCCAGCAAAATGCACCGGAGGTGAGAGTATTACGCTCTTCTTGGCCTCACCTACAGCGCCATGACTCCCTCAACACAGGTCTGACGTACTTCTTGAGCCAGGAAAAGATCAGAGCACAGTCCCTGAAGCTGTGCTTCTGCAGAAACACTGATAAACAAAGAAAGAACTGAGTAATATATGCAGTGATGGGATGACGCCCCATGGATGCAACAGCCATCACCATGTACTGCGGTGCTCCAGAGCGAGAGCATACAACTCGTTAACAACACAGTGTTGCTGGTCTCCAGCAGGCGAGCTAATCCAGTAACGTATACAAAACAATCTGAAAAATCTTCATTCGGTTCCTTTGGAAGGATCCCAAAAGATCTTGGTTAGACATGAACTTCTGTTTGACACAAATCAAAATGTGTCTCTGAATGATGGACTGCACAGCAAATTTTTGTGTAATTTATTAATTAATAATCTTAATAAAAATTCATATACATGTACACTTTGTTTATACGACCCTTTAAGCAGAAACATATTCATATAATATATACATACGTATTTATTTATCAACTTATATTTCTTTAATAGAAGAAGAAATGCTCACCAAGGTTGCATTTATTGAAATAGAGTAAAATAATACTGTATATTATAATAATATCTTTTATGTATAAAATGTTTTTATTAATTACTATAAAAAGTAATTTATCCCTATGATGGCATAGCTGTATTTTCTATCTATATATTCATCTACACTCAACAAAAATATAAACGCAACACCTTTGTTTCTGCTCCGGTTTTTCATGAGATGGACTTAAAGATCTAAAATTCATTCCAGATACACAATATTACCAT